>JAQFYP010001117.1:0-17182 GCA_034694865.1 Bilobella braunerae | reverse complement strand
ATGACTAAAAAAAATGAAAATCAAAGGCAAAGCACAACATTTTATTGTGTCCGACATATCTGGAGACATTAAACTCATAATTTTCAATGAGTTAGTTGAAAATTTTACACTTGTTCTGTTGGTAAATAAAGGAATTTGGCTAGCTGATAACATTGATTTATCGTGGAAATGATTGTGCTACAAGGACTCTCACGAACGTTCAGAAAATAGATTTCCTAATAAAAGGTAATAAAATAACAAATTATTCAAGGTTTTTGTAGGCAATTTTAATTCCTTAAACGTTGCGGTGTTGATGTTGGGGGTTGGAAAGTTGGAAACTATAAACATAGGAATCAGAAGACTTGAAGTGGCAGATGGAACTGGTAAATTTGGTTTGAACTTACGGAATGAGTGCAATTACAAATAGTACAAACCTCTTGCAATTAGGCAAGGCAGGCTACATGTATTTCAGGACGCCTAATCAATTGACGTTAACACTGTAGATTTAATCATGGCAAGTTCTAAGTTTGTGCTGGTTTTTTGTTTATAATAATTAACTAATTCATTTTCAATTTGAACTTAAAATGAAGAAAAACACTGGGCAACAGTCGATCCCTCGAATGGTTTCAAAATGCAACAAAAGAAGAAATAAACGAGATGAAGCACAACGCTTCTTACCCTTCAGATTCCAGACCCATGAAAATTTAAATCAGTATTTTTAGTAGAAGGACGCACATAAAATGAGATTCAGGGATAACATGTTGGCCTACTTTACTACATAACAAAAAAAACCGGCAATTTCAAAACCTTAAGCGAGTCGCCGGAAAGTGAATTGCATTTTTTATTTGTTATCTGTTATTATTTGTTTTTATTTTTTATCTGTAGTGAATAATATTTAATAAAACATTTGCATTTGAAACCTCGTGACACCATATGCAGCATTATCCATTCATACATAACGTTGCAATGCCAGATTTCCCTTGACCTTATTTAGCCCAGGATTAGACATCCTTCTTTCGATCTATTATAACTTAACTTTTGACCTTTAATAAAATCACTCCACACTTTGACGTTTTATTTCCATTTGGAGAAAACAAGAGTCAATACTGCAAAACGTAGTTCCAAAGTAAAATTATATTTTTAAATATTATTTAATAAATTATTTTTATTATATTTAGCCATTAAATTATCAAATGATAAACCAATACCGTTTATCTCCGTAACGCAATATTTTTTGAAGGTTTTATATAAACCATAAACGTAAAACCTCATTGCATTTCCGTGAACACATATAGACTAATTGCTAAAAGATGTTCGACGAAACTATGAAAGCTCTTTATAGATGAAAGGTCATAGCCACAACGGGTGTTGCAGAACAAACACTGACAAATTACAACGTTCAAATATGGAATTGCGCATACCGGACAACTTAAAAGCCTAAAAGTCTGAGAAGGATGGGTTGTTTGTTGTTGTTGTTTGTTGTTTGACAAGTAAACTGTTAATCTGGGACAAATGTACACCGCGGCTAATATAAATAAATTAAGTATAAATTGAAGTATAAATGTGAGGTGAGTATAAATTAAGGTTGGTTTTTCTCTGAACATCATTCGTAGCCAATTTGCTATTAGAAAAGACGGTCTAAAGAAAATGGCTGTTTGCGCATTTTGTTTAGGTTCATGGGAAGCGACAGTCACTTGCCCGACCACGTACACATGGTAAGTGGTATCATGGTATCATGGAATGTGGTTATTACAAAAGTAGAATTTGTTTTCAATGTACAGCACTAGAAACGCATGACCTTTTGGAATTGACTATGTTTAATACTTTTCTATTTTAGAACGGCATGTCCAGTTTGCCAAAAGAAATTTGCGAGCGTTAATCACCGAATCAACTCTCGGCGGCTACACGTCACGGACATACCCCTGAATTCGAAAATAGATCTCGCTAGGTAAAAAAAAAACGCACTTTTAAGCAAAAATACGAAATACTTGTTTCAGCGCAACATTGGAGTCAATTTGGACGCTCTTGCGATCAATATATTACAGGGTGGATTTAATTGGTGTGAATTTGGGAAGGTGACTTTAAATTTGTAATGGTTAAAAAATTGCTTGTGTGTTAATCTTATTAACTTTTTTTTTCTGTTTTCAGAGATAACCGAAATATAAATATAAAGGCAAGAAATGCCAAGGCCGAGACTATTGAGAGTGTAATCGAGCTCCATCTTTCTGCCGAGAGTATAAATAACTTATAACAAGACGAGTTTTATCGTGCGGTTTTTTTATAAATCATCATCACCCTCATTTACAACATTGCCTTCCTCGAAATCATTTAACTTGTAACACCAAACTTTAAATACTCTATTGAATTTAAATAAAATACTTTTTCTTATAGAAATAATTGGCATCGATTAAAGGGTCAAAAGTCGGTCAAAACGTTCATATCCCTACAACCTTAGCTGATCCATACACTCTACTACTCAACTCAAAAACGTCTATTCCACAATCGCGACAATTTGTTTTGCTTTATTTTCCACAGCATTAGGTTTAGCAATTTTTGTGTAAAAGACTACTTTAACATATTTTCTTTGCAATTTAAATGAAAAAGTAAAAAAAAATGACTTTTTTTACACTGCGGATTTTGTTTATATTTATTTTTAAAATTGCCTCGAACATTAGGGTAGGACGTAACTTAATACCTTAACATAGAAAAATAAAAACAATTGCTATTAAAATTTTGTTCCGTTTTACGAACAAAAAAAAAATTAATGGATAAAAAATAGCGTAGATTCTTTTTTCCCTCACACCAAGAAAACTGCAGACACTGAGAACTACAGGGACTTTCTTAAACCAGAACAATGCATGGTTTGACTTTTTACTACAATTAATGAGCGGAACACAAACTATGTAATTCCTCAAGTAAATGGGACATCGCCAAAAAGTTCTACACTAGGGATAAAAAATGTTTTTTAGTTGAAAGGCTCTAAAGTGGAGGAAAACCTGTAACTGACCAGCAAAATGTAGTTGAATTGCAAAATGCATCCAAAAAAACGTAAGAACCAAAGAAGAAAAATATGGAATCCAAATACAGCGAATCTAAATCTTGAATTGCCGTGTTGCAAGCAGCAACACAACTATTTGTAGTAAAACAGAATGCGTGTTAAACAAAACAAAAGATAACAAATAAAACAAAGTAAGAAACGTCAAGTCGCAAAGATTGTAAGAGATCAATGCTTAAAAAAATTGTCAAAATATCCTAACTATCTCAAAACCAGGACATCCTAAAAGCTTTTGGAAGTTTAATTTTGAAACTAACACAGGACACAGCTCAACAACAGGATTAAACTGAAAGGGTTCCAGATTTCAAATCTGGAACCAAACCAGGAAGTGTCTACAATAATAACTCTTCAGATTCTTGCCAAAAAAAGTAGTGACTACGGCTGTGTTTTAAACTAAATAAATTTTCAAAAAATTAGTTCAGTCATAGTGATTGCATTGGAAATGATTCTTAATGAAGCCACATTGCGTTGTTTATCAACTAAAATCGATTTAGGGCCTTGTTCCCTTAAGAGCACCAACATGAGTCAAGAAAAACTTTGAAATATAAAGCATTTTTAGTATTTAACAGCTGATAAGTTATTAGAAGTTCCGTTGCCACATACAACCTACATAATTCATTTTAAGAAAACGAGAGATTTAAAGAGTATGATTTCCGTCAGACAAAGAAAAAGGGCAGGTTGTAGACATAGAATTAATAGAAAAATAAAATCCATGAGGAAATTGTTCAATTTCAACGACACCGTCTTCAGCATCCATTAGCTTGCACTGTGTGCGATTTGGAGCCAAGCCGTTTTCGTACCTTTGAAAATATTCTATTACGTAACTGGGGTGCCCAAAAGAAGACTTTTCATAATTACTCAGCTGGGGATGTGCAGCTCACATCCCAAGCATTTATTTTGAATCAATAAAAAAAGCCTGAAAACCGGGTCCATTTTTAAGCAATCAAATGCAAATGCAATCAAAGCAGTAACTGCCTAAAATGCGTTCAATGACATGAAGCACCTTATTTTGCGACAATTGGATAAAATTGTTAGACGTCTACATTGACATGAAACAATCTATTTACCTTACATAAGAAAGGGCAGCAATTTTAGCTGTTTTAATAAGTTGCTCATCTATGCTTTCTCATACTTAAATCAAGGTTAGAAGTGTAATATACACCAACTACAAATTAATATCCATCTACTTATCTGTAGTACTAAACTGCTAAAAAATAACAGTATGCGTGTCATCCTAAGATCTTCAAACAAAAAGCCTAAATATTTAGACAATGGCACAAGTTAAAGGGACGTAACATCGGTATTACCGATGACCTGTCCTTTGAAGAAAGAGTCAAATGGCGTGATTCAAAAATCAATATTTGCTTCAAACGCAACAGAAAATCAAACCCATAACTCATTAAACCTGTAGTTAGTTAGTTTATTGATGAATGCTCCTTTTAGACGTTTATCTATAAAACGCGAAAATAGATTTACATTTGTTATTTACAATGGAGCTCGAATTAAGATCTAAATTGACATGAATTTCAAATTTTGATAAGGTTTCGAATTAAGTCTTTGTCTCTTTTTTGGAAAGGAAATGACCAGATTTAAATTTGATGATTTTAAGATAAATATCATCTAACATTTCAATTTAAAATTAGGAATACATTTTTGAAGTTGAGCAAGGAATACTTCTTTATTTTCAAAAAAAAGGTGCATCCGGGCTTAGGCTTCAGCAGCACTGGAGTTTAATATATTTTTTTCTTTTTCCGTGTTCGCTTTGTAGACTTAACGGCACCTTGGGTCATAGGATTTGTATTTTCTGCTTCATGATTTTGCAAAGAGGCCACACTTCGTTCAGGTTGAAATTCTTCAGAAAGTTGCTGAGTTGAAGGCTCATTCTCTTCTCCTTTTTTTCCTCATGTACCTCGAATGATGTAACGCCAAAGACAATTTGTGACGTAAAATTTTTTGATATCACCGCATCACTTTTGACGGGGTTGGCAGGGTTATACCATAATTGAAAATTGATTCTAAGCCTAAACTTTAAATTTAAAAACAAAAAGTTCTAGAACAATTTGGAATTACATTAATTGTAAAACTTTAGAATTCATGCTTAAGGCATTTGAAATTGTAGGAATTTTTAATATATATATACCCACCCAACCTGCAATAGTTAGTAAATAGCAAATAAAGTAAAAATAAGTAGGTAGTAAGTGAGTATTAAATTAGTGAGTAAGTACTTCATGGTATTTTGACCACCTATGCAAATCTAGTGCAGAAAGCTGTTTGCTTAGGTAACACGGATTGAATGAATTCACGCAAAATTCAACACCAAAATTGCAAGACAGCGGTGCCAGAAAGGGTCAAGTTAATGTTGCTTCATCGGTGGAATTAAAATTATGTATCTAATTAGCACTGAATATAAAAAAAAACCTCAAAACTAAATTAATTTCCGTATAATGCTACCAATCTCCTGTTCCAATGGAGCTTCATGCTGTACTCGTGGCACGTGATATTTGCCATGAATGCTCTTGTGCTTCTGGAGGTAGTTTCTTGAGTAATTCTTGCTGTTGTTGCAAATGCATATTTGAGAGCTTCTGAATTGTTGCTGTCCAGTTGTTTTTTATAGGCAATATGGGCGTTACCGATTGTCATCCATCGGTATAGTGGGAACTGAAATTAAAGAAACATTGTTCACAAAGTAAATAATAAGTAAGCTCTCATTGAAACACTTAACTAAAAATTGCACTGAAACGATTTATGTAGAATATTTTTGTTCACTTGCAAGAATAGCTTCAATTCTGAAAGGAAATGATGTTAGGCTAAATGCCAGTATAGGAACTTATGCGGCAGAGGTTAATGTTGCAGTCTGATTTAATTGATTACTTTTTTTTTAAATTTTTGGAAATAACAAATAAAGCATTTAAGAATTGGTTTATAGAGAGTAGTAACACTTGCCTAAACAACTAAATTACTTATCATTACTATCCTATTTCATAAACTTCGGTTTGATTTTTGTCACATTTGCTTCGATAATAGTTTGCAATTGCTGGGCAAGTTCTCCTTGTAGTTTAAACTGTAGAACTTTGTTTCCAGAATTCTATGGAAGTTGCGATTGTGAAGATCAGCATCACCATTGGATTCTGCAATTAAAGTTAAGTCAAGTACTTTCAAGTAAAGAAAGAATAAATCAAGTAAAAAATTACAAGGCTCACGAAAGTTAAGTAAAGCCATGAGTTATGGGACTTTGTACTTTTTTTTTAGACATTTTAAATGCTTGAAACTCTTGTGCTTGCCTAATTGCTGATAAGTCACAAATTATAATTTACCTAAAATCAACAATTTTGTACACAAATTTAGTTAAAATTTTAAAATAATGCAAAACCTAAATTTCACTTGCGTTTGAAATTTTATTTTTCCATATTTCTATTAAAAGTAAATCAGAATATAGCACTCGACTTTTAGTTAATACTTACTACTAATATAATTTAGGTGACTCATTGCACTACAATATTATTTGTACAGTTGATGCACTTCACAGACCATAGTTTACAGATAAGCTCCTTAGCCCAAACTAACTTTAAAATACGGTTGCTTTACTCAAGCTATGGAAAATTTAATTACTTTTCTCTTACTGAAAAGCGTCTGGTCTATAAGTCGTAATAATGCCCTCTGCAAGGTCATTGTCTAATCCATCTTCACTCTCGCAATCCATAAAAAAAAACAGAGTTTGGTTTAATTTGTACTGTTTCAAACTTGCCTAACTTATTTTCACAAAGTGGTTTCAAAGAAAGCTTGCTCAAGCAAATTTTTGCCAAGCCAGTGATGAAAAGTTTCACAAAGTAATGGGGGCAAGATTAAAAAATAGTTGTAAAGACGCAAAACAAACAAAAAATAATTGTTGCTTCACTTGTGCTAACATGTAATTACTTCTCACTGAAAGGAGTCTATAAGACGTGATACCACTCACTCCAATACCCTAATTCTCGCAATGCATAAAAATAGAACTCGCATTGCTGTCGTTTTTACTAACGCTACTTGAAGCAGAAGTGCTTTGATTTAACATTTATGTAGAGCACCGATGTAAAAAAGCACGCCCGTTCCAACCCGAAAACCCTTCAAATTAATTTTTTTTGGTGAATAATTTTCATTTGAGTGTAATGTTTATTTTAGTTTAATGCTTTATTTAAAACTTTAATTTTATATCGATCTAGAATTCTTCATTTAGAGTAATGTTTAAAGTTTGTAAAGCTTAGATCATTTTGAAGTAATTTTGTATTGTGAGTGAGTGAGAAATTTTTGTATTAATTTTTGTAGTACTATTCAATAACCAAAAAAAAACCGTTTAACATGAAAAAAATTGTCAATCACAATTTAGCAGGTCATTGATCTTCTTTAAGACATCCTAAATTCCTTCTCTTTCAAGTTTTTTTCATTTCCCTTTACAACATAATTCTCTCATGAAAGGAATGCTGATGCTCTTTTAACGAAAAATTCAAAATAAAAATGTGTCAAACAAATTCTAATCTAGTATTTTCGATCATAGGGGCGTGTCTAACTAAGTAAGTAAATAAGAGCTTGCTCTCTAGTCCTGGACCTGTAAAGCTCTATAAAGATAAAATTATACTAAATTTGACCAACACAACTACTTCAGCTACATATACTACTAAACTGGCCAGTTTCAAGTATTAACATAACTATTAACACTAGCTAGCTAAACCGATTAATCAATGAATTGCTTGCGGTATTGCACTTAAACCGCTGTTTGTGTTTGATTCAAGAAAAAGTGGAGAAAGCAAAGAGGCGGGTAAAAGACCTCACTGTAGAATGTTCTAATATCCAAACGTATCGGTTTTAGTGAAAGGTTGATCTCATTAGATAGTTGTTACTAGTTTGTTAGTATAATTAACAAAATTAATTATCCTTAATAATTAATATTAATATAGTGTTTTTGCCGATTTAGAAAATGATTTTTTCATAAAGATAAGTTTATAGATGAGAGTTTAATTTCCTTAATTAAAACTAAAAACTAAAATTGAACTTGAAAACAAAGTCAATTTACCAAGAAACTAATGGTAATCAGAATGCAATCGTTCCAGAAGGAAACTTAGCAAGATATTCCATAAATAAAATATTTAGACAATTTATTATTTTTAAGTAATATTTCATTAAAAAAATTTATCAAGATTTTGAACTATACAAAGAAGTCGCAAATGTGACACCAAGTGTCTACAATTTCTAGATATTCCGGCATGTAGAAACCTTGGTTAAATAGTGTTCAATTTACTATCGAATATACAAGTAGTTGACGGTGGTGGTTTTGTGGTTTAGAGCTTCAGTCTTTTTCTATTAACCAGCCTGAGAACGGGGGTCCAAATCCCCCGATTAGCCAAAAAAACAGTCTTTGCTAATGGTTTTCCCCTTAAAGAAATTAACCTTGCCTCTGACCTTGTGTATGCCCGTATCTCCGTGCATTAGACCAACACGAACAGAAAATATAAAAATTTGCCGATAGGTTTCCAAATAGCCTTGAGGTAATCCTAAAAACTGCGCTTATCAGCAGAAAGTTACGGTTGTACCTGACTTCAAGTTGGTATCCCCGGCCTTTGTGCTTCAGGCCCGTAAAAGAGCGAAATGTTACGGATATTCTGTTGTGCCTGCTTGATGACAACATCCATGCTAATGATTCCTTTCCTACAACATCCCTACCCTCTCCTTTACATGTTGACCTTCCGCTCCACGGGGAACGTCAAATAACGCTCATTTACCTTATAAGTATAGAAGTTAGGGCGAAACCTATATTATTTCAAGTAGTTCTAAACCAAAATATACTTCATTGTGTAAAAGTTAAAGAAACATAGTACAAATAAACAGCAAGCAATCAGAAGTGATTCGTGGAAGAGAAGGTTCGATTTTTCACTTTCGACCACTGTTTCTAAAGGTGATATATCTCTTCAACAAATTATCTAGCAATCCTCTATTAATGTTTCTATGGAAATTTGGTTGGATTTTGTTTTGGGGGCAGAGAGTGTGGGGGGAAGTTACCCCCGGGGGTGGACGGCGACTACCTTCAGACCATTTTGTCCTGTCCACTTTTTCCATGCAGTAAAAATGCACGTAATATTGTAAATAATTAATATATTTTTATACAATTATGTTTATGCCGGTACTTTTGATCAATACAAAATACCTTCCTTTGACTAAAATAAAAGTTTGTGAGTATCCTAACTTGGTAGGCAATTGGTTGAGATATTACATGATTTTAATTATTTAGTATGTAAAAGGATTAGTTGTATACAATCAATGAAATTGGACTTTTATTTGTGAAGCTTACTGGTCATAAATTGGCAATTACGGAGTTTAGGTGATAATTTGCTATAGTAATCACTTAACTCAGTGCTTAATTTTTACCGTTTTATTTAACTCACAATATATAGCAAAATGTATTTTGTTTAGCTAGAATTTAATTATGCAAAATTTCCACTTTCCAGCTTTTTTATTCTCAGCCATTCAGAAATCAAACGCTGGTATAAAACTAAAAAAAAACATTTTTGGAGGATACCAATGTATATACTTGATGGGGATATCTTAACGATATACGGTCTAATTCCAATAAGTTTATTTGTGTAAGTTAAAATAAATAATATTCGTTCACTAAAAGTTTATCCAATGTACTTAATTCACTTGCATTATCTGATTAATGCTAATTACTTTTGCTAATAATGTAGTATTTTACACAGTTCTCGATATCAAGGAGCTAAAGACGATTGATTATAATCAATCATTAGGTCATTTATCATTTATTTATTTGACGCAGGGGAAACCCAAAAGTAACATTTTCACACTAGGCATTGATTTGAAGATAAAATAAAAATGATAAAAGTGCTTAAAATTTATTTTACAGCTTTAGTCAATTATTTAGAAAGAGGAATTTTTTTTACAATTTTTTAATATTGATTTATGAAATTTTTCCTAAACAAATTTTGAAAAAATTATTATTGTGGGAAACAATTTCTGCAATTTGGAGATGCGTTGAGTTGCGCTTGTATTCAATCTCATCAGGACTATTGTTTCCCAATGCAATGAAAAAAAAACCTTATTCTAACAATTTAATACATCGAGCATTGGTCTCAAGTTTGAAATACTTTAGTACATACAATAGATTTTTATTCTTCCTACAATAATATAATATATCATAATATTATATATTATATAATATTACATATGTTATATTATAACAGTTCTAAAAATTTTCTAATTTTTTCAGTATCCTACAAGCCCAGTACAAGCCATTTGCCTAATATATCTGAGCGGAAGGCACTGACATACTTGTTCCTTAATGAACGATTTGTAAATTATGCCCCATGAGTGACCGCGGTCAAAACGTGGCTGAGAGGAATATTTAATTTTTTAATTTAATTTAATTATGTTAAAGGATTCCCTTGGGAACGCAGCCCATAGAATCCGTATTAAAAACAACTGACAATATTAATAGTGTAATTAGGTATTTTTTGCATTTAAGCATTTTGCATGAGTTTGACACATTTGAGTTCTCTATCAAAACGTGGCTGAGAGGAATATTTGTCAAACGTGTCAGATGTACAGGGCGTTGCGTCACGGCTGAGCCTACAAAAACTCCCTCTCTGGCATAAATTAGTATGCACGCTGTCATTATTTATTAGTAATATACATATATTATAATATATAGATAATACATATAATATATATATATTATATGCAATACGTGAAGACTGGTCTAGAGCAGCGAGAGCCTTCAACAAAGTACTTCACGCCTTCGTTGCCCATCCGATTGACAACAGGGTTACCGCAGACGCAAGTGGAGGATTCGTTGGAGCAGATGAGTAGTTTAAATGGGTCACATAAAGGAACATCACTGTCTATCATGGAGTTGACCAACATTGGGCCACAATGGACCCCACATGCAGGAAACGAAGAAGTTGCCTTGTTTATTTTTAAGCAAAATAAAATGTTTTTAAAGCGCTTTATTTTTGCAAGTTATTTGTCCACAATCAGGGAAGAATGAAATTTTTTTTAAAACAGTAAGGTGAAAATATCTTTATATTACTAAAACTGGAAGCTAAAATTCTTATTGCAACATAGTGCTTTATAAGTAGTTTTTTTTCATCAGTTATTAACTTAATTGCTAAGATAAATGAACGTTCGTAGAAAAGTTAATCATCTACACAACTCAAGATAATTGACCAAGTGTTTACTACAACAAAGTTAATTGCATTTCAGGTCTTCTTGAGAATACAGAGACTTTGTTAAGCGTCGTGCAGTATTTCTGTAATGCATCATTGGAAACTTAGAATAAGATAGTAAATAGACACATTGCCTGTAAATGGTCACACTCTCACACTGTACTATACATTTCATACTTATTTTCTAATATTATATGTGAAACATTGCAAATTAGTGATCATTTTGAACTTTAGCAAGGTTATGTGGTTTACTTTTAAACTTCACCGATAGTTAACGATACACGAGATTTTTTCTCACGCATTTGAAAGTCTATGTACAATTTTTACTCCAGTAGTCATTCAAGTAAAATGTATGAGACTAGTGTCAACTTTTACGACTGAACTAGTAATTATGGAGTAAGTAAATTTTAAGGAAAATTAGCCGTCATTCCAAATAATGTTAAGATTCATAATTGTGTTCTTTCAGATTACTTTCTAAATAGCCATATTGCTACAAACTGCTTACTTAGAAATAATTAGAGAAGTGTTTAGTCTATGAATTTTTTTGGTAAATCACCTTCAAACTTATTAATAGCAATCTTGTATTTCAAATTACTTAGCGCTAATTTTTTTACGTGTTGCACCAGGAGCCTTTTCTGAGAAGATGACATTGCGTAGATTGCTATTTGTGGCATTAGCTTTCTTAAAAACTTTTTAAACAAAACTTTACAGAATTTTGGGGAAAATTGTAAAACTTGGTGATCACCCTATGGTAATCACACTTTGGCTATTTGACTCGGGATGAGGGTTAATGTAAATTTAGGTTTATCATAATTTAGTTTCACATCTTGGAAGGAAAAAAAACAGCTATTATTTTCTAGGGTTAGGTTAACCTAGGCATTTCACAACACAGCCCGTTGTAAATATTTTAGGTATAAAATTAATCTTAAGTTCCTATCTTCTGGTAAAGATTCTTAAGTTAAATTTAGGACAGAAATTAATATTAATATACTTAATCCGTAGTTGGTTGTAAGTCGGGAGGCATCTACTTTTTTCTGTTGGCTTTCAACAACCAACCTTATGGCCTATAGGTAATATTTATTTGTTGCTGTACACGCGAACGTTTTTTTTTCTTTACTCTTGATCAGCTCAAATCAGGTACAGCCGTAGATTTTGCCTGATAACCGCCGGTGACTTTATGCAAATGAGGGCAGTTTTTACACATTAACTATTTATTACTACATTAACACTGTTGGAAAACCTTATCAGGTCATTTCCATATCATCTGTCTGTGTATGCCTAGTTCACAGAGATACAGTCATACACAAGGTCAGAGGCAAGGTAATTCCTTTGAGGGGAAAACCAACAGCAAAGACTTTTTTGTGGCTAATTGGAGGATTTGAACTAAGGTTTGCATTACCGGTAATCGTTATCGAAAATTACCGGTAATAACCGAAAATTTTCATTACCGTTACCGTTAAAATTGAGAATTATTACCGGTAATAATCAGAAAACATAACCATTTTTCACTAAGCTGAACGAATTAAATAATCAAAAAAAGAACTTTGCTGCCTAATCAAATACGACTTTGAGTAACACCGCGTTGTGATTATGATATGATTAATGTCAATAATTAATTTACCGCCAAAATGTCACATTTAGTTCTGCGGTTGCAGCTACTCAGTTTTAACTCTAGCAAATAAGCAAGACTTAACACGATTCTTTGGCAAAATTTTACGGTACCTATATACTTTCACACTGATAAATTAACCGAGGATGGAACCTCATACAGTAGAATTCTTAATGGTGAACTTTAAATTTCGTTTCGCGAGCTCAGGGGTGGGACAGTATTAGAGACTGGTATACTATACATACTGTTAACGAAATGAAGTACTATTTCAAACTATAACAGTTAGGACAATTTTAAATTTATTTCCTCCTGTTCCCATGCGGTTTGCACTTCTGGTGAACACCAAAATGTAACTGGAATTAAAGGTTTTTTTTTCATCTTGACTATTTTTTACTCGAAGTCAAGGTAACTATAAACCATTTTGGTTTAAGTCAGTGTAAGCAACTCAGGTATTACATGAGAACTTATTTGAATTAGGTTTTAGTAAATGTTCTCAACCATAAACTCATCTTCGAATCCTCAAATTTTTATCACATTTTTGATCCAGTTAGCTTATGGTTCAATCAGAATATCTATTAAAACCCCAGTGGATACCATTACGGCTGGGTCACTATATCAATCTTCTGCTGCTAGGAATGAGGTACTAATACGTTCATGGGGTCTTATTGGGGTACTACTTGGGTACTAGTTGGAAATCTACACATTCAAATACGGCGCCTGGTATTTGATGTGACCTTCCAAAAAAAATACGTATTAAAAAATGAATTATAATATTTTTTAAAGTGCATCCAAGTGTGCATCCATGTGTATTAATATCTAAAAAAAACGTATTACTGATTACTGGTAATGAGAATGAACAATTCCCGATCATTTACCGTTGCCGGTAATTGCAAATTATTTTCGGTAATGCAAACCCTAATTTGAACCCCAGTTCTCATGCTGGCTCGCGAAGAGAAACATACGTTTTCAGCAGCGATATTTAAATTTCGAAATAGCAAAGCTCACATTTAGCATAAGCGAGTAACATACGACCCAACTTATTTGCGTCCAAATTTCTGTGAAGGCAATTTTACTTGTTCAAAAAATTTCTTCTACAAGGCTTAGCATTATATTTTTAGGGGAACAATGCTTTTTGAAAACCTTTAAACAATAAACAAATGCATCTTATTTTAAGTTTTTGAATAAATTTCGAACACATAAAATGCAAAATGAATGCATTTTCAAACATGAATACAACCTAAAAATCCGTGTCATTAATTTTTTGCCATTTATTTTTCTTTTAATTGTTAAAAAAAATGTTTTAAATAATTTTTGAGCTAAAATTACGTACATTTTACATTTTATTTATGAGCAACGTCATTTCCTTTTTTCATTAAATCTGAAACTAAAGAAAAGTTCTTTCACTTGAACATCAACAAAATGTTGAAAAGTGAGACAGAACTTAAGTGCAAACCTATGCCTGTTTTTGTTAATTAAGTATTTATACAAAACTTATCAAATAAATTCACAAGCTTCTCCAACTATTTAGTTTCATGTTCGTACGTACATAACAAAAGAAAAAAAAGGTTGAAAAAAAATCACTCTAAATATTAATTAAGCAACATCGCTTGCACATTTTCTGATGCCTCTTCAAATCGCTTTTGGTTTTTTTTTATTCTGTACTGAATATTGCGCATGCGCATTTGTCGCAAACGGTTTTTTTCCAGAATGAAAGCGCTGGTTATGACGAGTGAAACTTGGTTTTCGCTTAAATCCAGTTCCACATTTTCCGCATCGGAAATTCTTGTTCTCTGAATGGACGCTACTGTGCTGTGCCAAGGTAGAATGAGCAACAAAGGCCCGTGGGCACTGTGGGCACTTGAATGTCTTCTCCTGCGTATGTGCCCTAAGGTGGCACGTCAATACGCTTTTTTGCGTAAACGTTTGTGGGCACATTGTACAAGCAAAAGGACGCTCTTGAGTGTGCACTCTAAGATGCGAGCTAAGGTGACGCTGCTCATTAGCAGCGTAGTGGCAAAGTGTACATTTAAAAGGTCGCTCTTGCGTATGGGTCCTCAAATGGGCCTTGAAATGTCGCTTCAGTCCAAATTGCTTGTCACACACGGTGCACCCGAACGGCTTTTCCTTTGTGTGCGCAAAGAGGTGGACGGCCAAGGCCCCTTGGGACGCAGCAGCGTAGTTGCACACTGTGCACATGAACCTACTAACACGGCTGTGCGTAATCAAATGATCCCTTAAGTTCCATTTCGTTTTAAACTTGTATCCGCACTCGGGACACTCCAGGAGCCCTTCACCGGTGTGACCTCGCATGTGAATTGTGAGTTTCTCTTTACGCACAAATTCCTTGGGACAACAGGAGCACTTGAAGGGCTTCTGACCGCTGTGCAGTGCTGAGTGAGCCTTCAAGTCCCATCCCCTTTTGTAAGTCTTTGGACAGTCCTTGCATTTGAAGGGTCTAGAGTCAGAATGGACGGACCAGTGAGCCTGAAGGTGTTTTTTGGCCTTGAACGTCATGTGGCACGTGACACACTCGTGAGGTCGCTCAACGTCTGTGCTGGGTGAACTTTGACCTTCCATTTCTAAAACTTTTCTACGCCACTTTCCGCTCAACCTTTATACACAAAATTGAATTAAAATTGAATGTTGATATGGAGGAGCCTTACATCAAATAAGCTTCATTGATTGAAATTAAATCTAGTGTATTTAAATAGAATTTGCATATCTAAATACCTTGCTACCGTGATTTTTTTGAAATACTTTGGGAATTTTTGAAGCGATTTGTCCAGGCCCAGCAGCGATTAGGTTTCCAGCGCCTTTGCAAGGTACAAATCAAGCGATACAAATCTGATGCTACTTTTGACACTTGTTGAACTTAGGTTTGAACTTAGGTGAACTTTTCTGAAGAGAGTGTTTCTGCTTTGAGACAAATTCCTGTCTTACGTCTAATCATGATATATATTTAGAAACATAACTTTCAAAGGTATTTTGAACAATAAAAAGGGTTTACCTTTGTTTTCAAATTTTAAGTTTTAGCTTTAATGTTAGTATGAGTGACTTTGATTTTGAAGAATTCGGGTGATGAACCATTTCAAAAAGATGGCGAAATATTTTTATTTTCAAAAACTATAAACTTCGAAAAATGGCGAAATATTTTTATTTTCAAAAACTATAAACATCTATACTATATCAAAACGCTTTCCTTAGGAAAAGCGCTTTGAAATTCAATAAAAGTTAAGGTTTTTACTTCTAAATATTTCCACAAAAATTTGAACAATTTAAAGCTGTTTGGTATTGTTTAGGAAGTGATCCCACTTCGAAATAAGTTGTCATCAAAAATATTGTCAAATATATAGTAATTTTAATTTTTGCCGCTTCCTGATGAGTTTCCAATTTCCTTTTTTTTCTAAATGTTTTGGATGTATTGTGGCTCTTGACACACGCGTGACGCCGTATAGCACCTGCGCCGGGTAACCTTTGACCTTACACTTTGCTACTTTTACGTATTCAATGCCGCCTACTGATCAATAACCTAGAAATTAATTTCATTGCATATTAAAATCTGCTTTATAAAGTTATGCGGTAATCCTTTTTACTAAATAACTTAATTAAAATACATTGGAAATTTCTGTTTTAGCCCGTCATACGAGTAAGCAGCGTTTATGCTTCCAGCGCTCTATACCAAGTTGATAACAAAAAAACTCAGTTTCTGATACTCCTGAGGTTTGTTTCTTCATTATTGAGAAGAGATTCTGCATTAAACATAAAATTTTGGCTTAAAAGCTTGACATATACAGTGAGGACCCGCTTAAAGAGAACACTACAAAGTAAACAACACTCTGATTTACGAAAACCATGAAGGCGTCTTTATTACAATTTCTTTGATTATTTATTTAGGCAAATCAAAAAATAACATTAGCACAGTTGTTCACAAATTCCGCCACTTCTATTTTTTTCACGAACGCTTGCATTGTGATGACATGACATGACTTCTTCTTTATTTCTCTTCACTTTGTAAGATCATCAGTTATGTTACAGTTAAAGGTCGGGTCAAATCCGTAATTACAGGGACGCGACGAGAGGTTATTCTGAAGACCAACTTCTCTGGGTCACTTCACGCCTCTCCGGCGTCCACAGAAACGTAGCTAACTATACATTCTATAGCATTTGCGTCTTTATCTAGTCTGTTGTGATGTCCGAGACTCATCCAAAGAGAGATATCAAGATGTCCAATCAAGATATTGTCACGCTCGCCGTTGCCCCGCCCCATGGGCTCACGTCGATCGCGACCTTCAACTCCGTAGGTTATTCACGTCGGTTAGTTATGTCACATTT
>JAQFYP010001116.1:0-17189 GCA_034694865.1 Bilobella braunerae | reverse complement strand
TTTGCCCTTGTGTTGGACTCAGAAGTTTCCATGGAAACCGTAGACTGGGATTTTGCCAAATACGTTAGGTCACACCGTAACTTTTTCCATTTAATAAGTTTTTCTTGAAGTAATGGCCAATACAGTTAATTTTAGTTAAACATCTTTGTGTCGTTCTTTTCTAGTTTAAGGTAACCGAGGCCCATTGTGTTAATTAACTGTAAATACTTGGGAATTCTGCATTAAATAAATCACAATAAATAAAAATTATAGAAATCGAACTTTTCGTTTCACTTTACGTTTTTAATTACCGTAAATTTCCAATTTGTATTGATTTCTTTCGGTAGATTTTGCCGTACACGTTTATTAGGGCCGCAGTTTTTATTTCTGGATTTGAAATTATACCTCTAATGACTTTATAAATCATGTTTGTGAGTCCAAGAAATACTGCTTTAAAACTGAATGAATCTACTCAATTTCCGGTAGACTTCAATGTAATTGATTTTAATCGAGGCGGCACAATTGCTAATATGTTGTAAAGTAGTCAAATTTGATTGCGCTTATGAAATATTTTGATGCAGTTGATAGAAACTCAACTTCATCAATTTTTGAAATTTTGAAGGTTACACATAGGTTACACTACACTGCTCTTAAGGGATCAATTCACTGTTGACACTACTGTACCATTAAACTCCACTTCCCTAATTTTGGCTTTAAACTCAACGTGGTTTTTAAGATGTAAAAATTGTGGGTGGGCCGTTGGCGAGGCAGTTTTTGGGTTTTCAAAGATAATTACAAATAATGCAAGGGCTAAATCTATTTTTAAAAATTCCCATTTTAAAAGCCTTTTTTTTTAAATTCATAGGAAGGTACTTTGTATCATTTCTTTGGTAACTCTTAACACTCACGAGTTAGTAACATAAAGTTAGTGCCTAAGTTAAAAGTTTAGTTTTGGCGTGATGTTCCAACTTGATGGAGTTCGTTACTTTGTTGAACATAATTATCCCTGCTTCAACGTAAATGTGTCCGGTAATAGCATGTTGCCAATTTCAATCAAAGAGGGCAAGCTGACCATTTTGGAGGTTAGGGGTAGAAAAGCCGTAGATTTTGTAATTACGGAGCGTTTACCCAATAGTAAGTTATTTCGTTTTTAAAGTGATGAATAAGTAATATTACTACTATAATTTTTTTTGATTTCTCACTGAATTCATCACTAATGATAATAGGAGAATACGTCAAGTCACAAACACGGTTCAAACTCAACCGCTGTCATATTCCAGGTATTTTTTTAACAATTTGTTCTTGTTACTTTTTATTAAGTTAGCCAAACAACCTCGTTCTAGTACGCGCCCCTTTTCAGTTTCCAGGTCCTTTGAATTTTAATCAGTTTAAGCAGAAATTTATGAAATGAAATTATGAAATGAAATTTATGAAATTTAAAATACAGACCTGGAAATTGGAAGGGAGTCCGTTAAGGGTACTCCGTCTTATACACTTGGCTACAGTATACACTATAATTTAATTTTGTGACGCTGTACCCCTGCGAAATTACATAACGTAGCGAATCGACGGTGGTGGATGCACTCAACTGGTAGAGGTGGGGCGAGACACTTGCTGGGAAAGGGCAATGAATGGCGCTGGGCCCGACAGCCACAAAAATGACGACGACAACTCTATTGACGACAACAAGGGCAACTAGGTCAAGGGTCATGGTGTGGCTAAATCGACTACGACTATGGACAGGGTAGACAGGACGAACGGACAAGAGTCGGGACTAGCAAGAAGTGACCATGAACACAAGGACGTGCACAGCTATTTATAGATGTGCACCCACGGACAAGAAATGAAATCTACGCTATGGACCAACATGAACTTAAGATAACAGATACACATCTTTGATAAAAAATGTGTCTACAAACTAGGTAACCTATTGGAGTCATGGGCTCGAGATAATCGACGTCATGACTGTGACAATATTTTAGCATGTAGATTTAGCCTTTCAAAGAAGGCGAGACAACCATATTATTTTCAAAATTGAATAAATAGTATGTTAACTTAAGCTAATGTCAAATTGATATCTCAAAATTCTCTTCAAAAGGTTGTACATAACTTGGAAAGTTAAAATTGTGATAAAAATATTAAGTTTATTAGTTATTTGCAGAGACAATTTGTCATGGCACGCTCATCCGGGGGGATTCGTCGATTTGCGTCACAAAGCATGGGAAGAAATTACGAATGGATGGGCACATGACTTTAGGGTCTCATCAATTGGTCAATGGAAACAAATCTCAGGAGGGTGAGAAGGAAGAGGGGGTTTATGTAATGAGTGTTTTTGTAACAATGACATTCAGCAAAGAAGGTACGCTAGTTTTTAAAGATTTGTTTGTTGCCTCTGCTAATTTTTGTACAAATCAAACATGCCCCAACTTTAATAGAAGGATTTTAGGTTTCGTTTCTGGTAAAAATATTCCCAATAATAATCGTCCATTTCAAGGCTGTCGGTGCGTGCGTGCGTAGGATTCAATACTACATTGTTTTGATAGCTAAATACGCCGATGTGAGCAAAGAGACATTGAAAAATACGGATAACTTGCTTACCAAAATGGCTGAAAAACGCTGAATGCGATGGTTCAAAACATCACTCTACATTTGACACTGATTCCGGAAGTAGTAGTATTTGATACAGGTTAGCACAGTTCCGTTAATTTATCAAAAGCGGTTCCTGAATTAAGAAACTACAATCTATCTGTAAAGGTAACACTTTATTTCACTCTGAAGTGGCATTCTGTAAGAAAATGGTCAAACTTGCAACTGCTTCACTAAATGAGCCCAGGTTTATGCATTTCGTTGTTGTTGAGTAGAGTGTCGGTGTTTAGTTGCAACAGAGCATTTATTATTTCTATGATTTTTGGAAGTCGTCGCTATAGATAGAATTTTGAAGAGAAACTGGTTCTAGTCATTTTGTTGTAGTGAAGCAAGGAGTGGAATTTCTGTGCAGATTAGAAATCTGCCGTTGAACTTGAATGACGGAGATACACTATGAAATCTGTGCTAAACTGTACTACTACATTCTACTTTCTAGGCAGTCTGCTTAAGCCATGAGGAGTAGAATGTTAGAGGCTAGCTTAACGTAACAATATTTTCTACTTTTCAAACAAAACGTGTACCCCCTCTCACATATAAAATCCAAATCCGCTGCTTGCAGCATTTTCCGTGGTCTGGTCAGGAAGTTTCTTTGTTGTGAATGACATTGTCGTAGGAGTTCTTCATACCACTCTAGATCGGCTTGTGTATACCGGTGTTGTTAATTATGTTCGTCTCAGGTAGTCATAGTAGTCATGGTAGTCAAGTCTCGGTACATTCATAAACTAGCATCAGCAAAAATTTTTTACTCGCAACCTATGTTTACAAATTTATAATGGCATTGGCATATGTTTCATTGTAAAATATATGCAAATTGGGCTAACTTTTAAGCAACACACATCAACTTAGATTAATCAATGTCTAATACCGCTTTTAGAACTTTAAACTATGCAGTTATTATGCTACTCAATTATATTTAAAGTGAGGCAGGCCCATTCTAGTACAGGGGATCGCTTGTAGTACCTGTCCAAATATCCTGCTTACCGTAATCACTAGTTCTTGGGGTTCTTTTTCTACAGTTAGTTAGTATAGTTAGTTTATATCTGAGATATTGGAGAGAATCAGTTGCTCTTGAAAGGGCTTGTCTAGTCACTTCAATGGATGAATTTGGCTAAAAAATATTCGGCAACCGTGATTTGAATCCGTACCCGTGTGTATTGAGTCGAAGAAGTTTTTATGTAATTTCCCCTATGCGCTGAACTTGCGTATTTAAGTTTGTATGATTTTAAAAAATAACTCACTAACCCATGATTTAGTTAGTGAGCCCTCGTTAGCGTGCGCCGAGCACGCGCTAGAATTGCAAATTTCTGTCACTTCTATAAGAACAGTTTTAATTTTCAATTTAATAATGGGCTATTAAAATAAGTTTGAAATTGAGTAGTGTTCTTTTAATCATTCACGTGGTTTATTTCACTCGCAGGCATGGAGGGATTGGCACTATACATTGACGACCTGCACGAAAGTGGATTCATTAGCAAAGTGGTAAGTTGTATTGGTTTCAATGCTTCAAGCTTGCCATAATTGCTATTTTATGGTGGCGTGTGATCGTGGCATGGTTTTGCTAAAATAAGTTTTTAGTTTAGTTTAGTTTCAGCATTTTTGTTCCTTTATTTAGTTTGCTTGTGATTTCTGCATCATTTTTAGCCGACTTGTATTTAGGTTTGCTGTTCGCGTTAAGCTTTGGATAGAACTCACATATTACCTTAGTTTTTTGATTATAATGTGCCTTTTCACCAAGGTGTATACAATCAGTATATAATCACATTCGGAGTATCATACAGAGTAGTGAATAAAATGTAAAACACTTATTTGTCATCAACGGTCTGCTAAAAAATAGGTATGGATTTTTTATAAAAGAGAAATTCATTAAACGTGCAATAAATCAAAATTGCGTTCAAAAAATCAAAGTTACTTATTGTCTCAAATGCGCGCATTATAGTCGAAGATGCAGTATAAATCCTACTCATTAAACAATTATCAAACCAGTTGGTTATCTTTTCAAATGAAACCCATAGCTCTCCAGCTACTAAAAATTTTTTTATTGCCATATAATGAACAATAACAAAATGTTTCTATGATGTAGATTATGAGTATTCTAATGATTATCTATTGAGTATTGTGCAATTGTCGACATACTTTTCACGCAGGTGGAAGACTTCCTCACGCGAGGACTATAAGGACTGGGCGCACGTTGAGTTACAATTAAAAATAAGGTTTGCTACTTAAGTGAATAATTATGTTAAAATTTTATTAGTTATATTTAATTATTGTTTAACTGTAAATCAAACCCATTGTTCTAATATTTTCTATACAGGGTGACGGGGTTCCCGAGGATTCAACTTAAGTTGATAATCTAACTCTGTACTGTTTCGGGGGAATTTTATACTTAGATAAATTAATTTTATTTCCTGAACTTGTAATTTGTGCAATGTTAATTTCTCAGTTTCAATAAATACAATTACAAAATTGCAAAGAAAAGCCCGGAAACAATAAAGGTAAAATAAACTAAAAGTTTTGAAAGTAAAAAAAATATCACAATGTTTGACGTTTCAATCTAACAACTATCATTTTCTGACAATCAGGGTGTTCAATCCTGAGATCGGTGCTTTCTTACCGTTAAGTGTCAACTATTATGAATTTAGAAAATCATCAAGATAGGAGACATAAGCAATTTGACAATTACTATGTTGACAATGACAATTATTTGACAAGTATGTGATAAGCATTTAAATTAAAAATTTCTGAATTTTTTTTCCACATCAATTATCATAATATTTCATCTAATTCGGACCTCGTTGCGTAAACACAGAACTGAAGATAAGAGACTGGAAATAACAAAATTTAAATAAACCAATATTTTTAAAAAATATGAAAGTCAAATAAATTGCACTAGTTGATGTTTTAATATAACAACTAAGTGAAATATAAAATATAATATAAATATCTATAATCTAATAGTCGCTCGTCGGCATGTCATGCTATTCTACGTAAGTTTTTCATATTCTACGGAAATAAAGGAATATGTAAGTAAAACAAAAGTCCACAAGCACAAAGATTTATGGCAAACAATAAAGTACTAATGAAAAATTTTGGACAAAAATTCCACACACAAAATTTGTACCAATCACTTTGCCAGACCAAGGCATTATCCTTGGAAAATTTATCTCAAGAGCTTGACATTCCGGTGTACGTATTTCACATGTCTCAAGTTAGGGCTCATTCGGAATATGCACACCTTGTTATTCATCTCATACTGTTTAAACTTGATAAAGGAGAGAGGTTTACAATTTTAGAAAATTATACCCGGATTAGGTTTAATATTATTTCCTACATTATATAGCAATATTTTTTTATTATATAGCGATTGGTATATAGCTTCCGACTTATTACAAGATCAATTCTATCGGTCGTACAAATAAAGTCAACATTTAAATATGGAAAAAATATCAAAATAGTAAAATACCGTAAATCACATAACCAATTAATAGATTCTACAACAGTCGAATAAAAAATTATGATGATTAGTAACAAGTTAATAACCGATTTTAGATCTTAGAAGCTAAAGTATGTGTTATTGTGTTATAGACTTAAACTCTGTATAGCCTCTGAATGGGGAACAAATCTTTCATTTATTTTATGTGTTCTAGTTTATAATTAACTTATTATAAAAAATTAACCGAACGACAACATCCTAAGTTTAGTTCATGTATTTTTTACTGACATAGTTAAAAAGAAGCTGTAAATAACTGGAACGAATTACGCTTACCAAGAAATCAACGTCAATGATTTCAATATAATTTTATTTTCAATGTTAATTTTCAATACTTAATAATGCTGTTAACGAACATATGAGAGCGTTTGAGTGATGTATGTATTGTAATATTTTAGACAATCCAACTCCTAAGGTGTAACTAGCGCATATCATCGTGTTTTATTAATTAAAACGATGTAAAACAAGTGTTAAGTTTTACTAGTTTTTCAATGACATTAATGCCTCTACTAATTTGAGTTCCTGTAAACCGGCGTAGTTTAACAAGATGTTTGCTAGACCCTAGGTAAATATCCAATAGGATCGGCACATTTCCAAGTCTTTGAACTCCATGAAACGATAATCTGAATACGGAATTTTTTATATATTAAAATTATAGCTCCCAATTTATAATGACATTGATTTGGTATTACTTCAAAAGAATATTTATATTCAAATTACTTGGACAAATTGTAACTACAAAGTGTAGACAAATTGGGTAATTTAACATTTTCCCATCTAGAGCTGTTGAATTAAAACGTCGAGTTCAATGAATTTGACAGCCCGATTTGTTAAACACTGATTTTATTAGCCAATTGATTCTATATTTATAGATGCTTTGGAGAACAATGTTAATAAATGAAAGAGAAGAGATGTTAAGAATCGACAGATTCTTAACCTGAATTACTATCCTAATTATTCATGTATTAGAATTTAAAGGTTACTTTCAACAAGAGCCTATATTCTAAACTGCTTATAAGTATTAATTTAATTAATTAGTATAATTTAGCTACGCAGGATAACAGTAGTAGCGATCAATTATCCTAAATTAAGATATTAACTAATGATCAAATGAATAAAATTATATCCTTACAACCATTTACGTTCTAGTACTAAACGTCCCTAAAATTAAAACTTCTAAACTTATCCATTTAACATAAGATTTTTTAATGAAGTTATTTGTTACTATTGCATATTTTATTTGCACATTAATTGAATTCAACTTACAATATAGGTACAATCCATTCATGAATGTTATCCGATGTTAATACAATTTCCTCTTCCATGGAATAACTTCTAATTGTTCCGCACATGCCAGCAATTACTTGATACTTCCCAATCGGAAATAGTTTTACATTAATCTTTCGTAACTAGTTGTTTGAAAAACTGTTCTCAAAATGATTCTCAAAACCGAAGTACTTGACGTGAACTGATTTCAAAAATTTTAATCGTGCTCGCCGAAGTAAGAAAATATATATATTTCGAGATTTGTAGAACTCGATAATTTTTAATTAAATTTTTGAAAGTTTATTCATTTAGAATTTATAAATTTTAAAAACTTCAGCCGAATCCTATTTAAAATACTGTTGCTCACTTTTTCATAAAACTTGAGCCTCACTGCCAAAATACTTTTCAATCGGTAAACTTGTTGTATTTGAATTGGGGACCAAATCAGCGGTTCTAAACCAAATTTTCCAACGTTGTCGCATTTGGCTATGTTTATGTCACAAATATTAGCAATGTCTTTAGCGTCAATTTTGTCTTGAATATCACATTGGAGAGTTTGATTGCTACTTAACTGCAACATTCCATCTTGATTTGTTACAAATTCTAGGCTAGATTATAAGGACAATGAGTTCATGAATTACATTGCTTTAACATTTGATTTAATGTTTAGTAAATACATGTTAAAGATGGTCTGACATTAAGAGGAGCAAATCGCTCTTATTTTAAAACTCTCTTATTTCAAGTCGTACTAATAACGGTGAATCATACAAAATAGATTTTCAAGGAATTCGAGAAAACATGGTATTTGGAATTACTGAAATTCAATTATATTACTTGTGAAAACTAAATATAGTATATAATTTTTGCTTAGAACTTATTGGATTTTATTTCAAGAGTGTATTCAAGATTTTAGAGTGTACTAATCATTGAGAATTGGATTAAAAAAATAGGAATGAATTGGATTGAGAATAAATAAATAATTTAATTAATCTACTATAATTAAACCCAATATAACAATAACTCTTCTAAGTAATGCACCGCCTTAGAAATAGCACCTTACCTGTTTTCCACGGCTCCGGATATTGAATTTAGCCAAACGTTCGCAGATACATAGCAATATTTGTCCAAGACCTTGACCCTTAAGAGGAATTCCTAAAATTAATAAGCAATAAATCAATGAACATTTTTAAATTTTGAGAAGTGCAAAGGCACACTATTTTAAAAAAAAATTAATTTTAAACGTTTAACTCAATTACAATTTTTTTAATTTTTAATCCGTAAATATAGATATTTATAAATATAGTTTGGAATATAAAACCAAAGGTGAAGTAAAAAACTGCGTGCTGATTGCCCAAAAGAAGGAATAAATTGAACCTTAAATACTCACATTTCAATTTTAGAATCAACATAATTTTATACAATAATAGTAGCATATTTCTACGTAAACTTCTGCTTCTCTCATTATTAGAATTTACAAACTTACAGTATCATCCTTGAAAAAAAGTCCAATGAGTGGGATAAGTTCATATTGTAAATATAAAAATCAGCAAATTGCGAGTATAAGTAAAAGGCTAAATCCACAAATGATGCATATGATGCATAAAGTTAAATGATTCAATATTTCATAAATGTGCTATACCTCAGGTTCTTCAAACATTAGTTCGGTATAGTGCAATTGGTTTACTTCCTTTATTTCTGCACTTGTAATATGTATCGACGACCAATGGGCTTTTTCTATATCACGTGAGTTCTCCAATTCAGCGATAACAAATTCCTTGAGATTTATTACGAAGTTCACAGGATTTCTGATTTGGGGAAAAGTAGTGAAATCAATGGGATATGCTTTGCTCAAATGCAAAATCCAACCGTGTTCATCATCTTTGGTAACATTGAGTTGAAGGCTAATACAAAATCTTATAATATTTAATGATAACTTATAAATTTTTAGTTTAGTAACAGATTTATTTCAATTTATTTATTAAAATTATATGTTACGCAAAACTTAAACTGATTAAAAACTTGTGTCTTACATTTGATTTTTAAATTAGCATTGAGTAAATTTTAGGTTTATCATGCCTTATATAAAAACGATAGTTTCAAAGCATCGTTACAATCTACATTTCTTATAATACTGTACCTTACAACTGTTACCTTGTTCGTTTGACATAAATCCGTTCCGTGCTGCATTTAATTACTTCTGTTTAAATTAATATTGATAAATGTTACTTACTGTTTTACAATTCCGCCGAATATATGAACACTGTGCTCTGCAACATAAGCGTAATAGCAATCTTCGTCATCCGCGACTTTCATTACCAATTCCTACAATATCATTCATTTTTAATTAAAATAAATTAAAAAATTAACAATAATTTTATAAATAAAATTATACGTGTAATAATTTAAAATTATTGCTAGGTAATAAATTTGGTATTTTTTCATTGTAGTATATAAATATAAACCACTTTAAATCAGGCAGAATATTCCATTTAATTATATAACCGTTAAATATATACTAATATCGATCAATTCAAATTTTAACTCAAACATATGGTTGTTGTTTTTGAATTTATTTAATTCCAGTAATGACATTGAATCTGCCACTTACCCTTGATGTTGTAACTGCTAGTATCAGTTTATGAGAGAATATCAGCGCAAAGAATAAAAAAATGTTGGTCACCATTTGATGAACCAATATTAATATAGAGCAAACTAAAGGTGAAATTAGAGTAAAGAAATTATAGAAAAAAGCAAACTATTGCGCTGCTTTGTGAGTGCGACAGGAATCAACTAATAGCTACATTTCAGAATAAACAAGAGTTCAATAGCTACACAAGAGCCCGATCAATCCCCTCGTTTCCCCCTTGTTGGGATTTACGTAAGCAACACCCAATTTACTTCTAAATCCCACCAATAAAATGCAACCTATTATTGTGCTTCATATTGGTGCACAAAAAGTCTGTGAATTGAAAAAAACTATACACCAAATACGTCACAGTTAATAGTTCAAAAAATAACAAATTATTCTTCAAATTTAATTAATTACTTTTTCGCCTTTACATTTTTAGATTGGGCCCAGTTCGCTAACTTTGTCACAAATGTAGGCCCTCGCAGCATTTGGTTTCTTTCGTGAACAAAGATCCCGCCACGAGATCGTTCGGGCTTAGACGCTACTTGTTAAGGCTTTTTAGTGACCGAGTTAGAATAGTGGTTTAGAGCTTCTGTCTTCCTCCACCAGTCAGCCTGAGAACGAGAGTTCGAATCCCACGATCATCCACAAAAAAGTTGTTACTTTTGTTTTCCCCCTGCCTAAAGGTATTACCAAAGGAATTATGACCTAACCTGATTAATAATTAACCTAATTATTTAGGTTTTAAACCTGGGTCCTTAAACTTCATTTCGAATACTCGTAGTACAAATTTCTTCTATTGGTATTTTGCAAACGTCAAAATGTTTCTTTTCTTTTTTTCAAAATTTTGGTAACCTAGGTCAAAATAAGGTTTAAGATCATTCTTAAAAATGGCTTTATATGGGAGGCACCACTTAAAAAGGGTCCTTAAAAAATTAAAAATTAAGAAATCCAAGTATCTTAGTTACGGAGGGTTTCAACAACCCACAAAATTCTGGAAACTTCCTGTCATTTTCAGACCTTGAAAACAGTAATCGATTGATAACATTTTAAATTATCGGTCCTCAAATAGCGTGACCTACTTCAGCATCACCCTGTACATTTATTTTTATGGTGGTAGTTCTCCATAAGTTCATTTTTATGCATTCTCTTCCTTTTGTAGCACTTTTTTATATAGTCCTATTTCAAATCAAAGTATGGATATACTATATATAACAGTTAAAATACCTGAATCTGCTTATCATAATTAAAGAAGATTTTATTGCAAAAATTACAGCAAAATAACTTTTCAGTTAATGAATAATTACAGTATAATCAAAAGTTTAGACGCGGATGTATTTATCATTGATTTAAATTACAATTGAGTAAAATCGAATGCACTGTATGAGAATTTCAGTTTACTAGGTTTATCTAGTGCATAAGATTTACATCAAACAATCACTGTGTTCCATGTCAATAAAGTTTTCTCTTGGGAAGCCAAGGGAGGCTGCAATTGTGTGGAGCGTCCTCTCTACCAAAGGCTCCATATATCTTCGACGACTTCAAAAACTTAGTCTTCCAACAGGAGTAGCACTGCCCAAACAGAAGTACTCCAACGCCCAGGAATATGCATCAGTGGCAATAATAAGAGACTGTCCAATGGCTAGTGTAACATGTTTTCATAATTACTACCCAGGTAAAACAAAACCTAACACAAACCTTAACCTAAATTTAATGTAATTCATACATTCTGTGTCATTTGGCGTGTAAATATTCCAGACGGCGTTGGGATTATCCGGATTAAGCTCACCAAGTCCAACCTTGTAATCTGCCGTTCCTGGACCCACCACGGTTCCATTTTCAACCACGCAGTATCTAAACATTTGTTATAATAAAAACCGTTGCAAACCTACGTAACCAATTAGCGTATTATAAGTATATATTAGCGTATCTCTAAATGGAGGGTGATTCAGAGGATCATGAGTTATGAAAAGGAAGGGTTAGAGATCACTTGGTTCATTAAAAACATCATAACGTTGCCTTTTATAGAAAAATAGAAAATTACCCTAATTTTTGGGTAATAGGGGTCAGTTATGGGGTCATATTATGTGGGTAAGGGGGTCATTGAAGCTATAATAATTTTTATTTAAGAAAAATCAGTAATAAAAAGAAAAATAACGTTTTTCGGTTTTGGGGGCCAGTGAGGGAGTCAAGGGTAATTAAGACTATAATAATTTTTTGTTTAAGGAAAATCAGTAAGAAAAAAAACATTTTTCGCCTTTAGGGGTAAAAATGATGACCCTCCTGACCCACTTTTGAGCTTAACCTCACTCTTGACCCCTAGAACGTATTGCCAAAAACAATTCTCCGCTCGGGATTCATGGCACAGACAGACAGATAAAAAATTTCAACTGTATTTTCCAGTAATTTTTAAGTTTTCTATTTGCGTAATATTGAATAATCATATAGGCAAGGGAAGGCAATAATTGAGTTGCAATGACTTTTTTCATGCACTGGGTTATCAGAAGTTCTCGAGAATAAAATTTCGAGACAAAGTGACCTCACTGGAAAAGTTAATTTGAAGGTGTGACAAATTGTGTTGTAACTTTGGTCATTATCATGGGACATCTAATCTACTCTAGGCCTTCCATTCTCTAAATTCTTGTAAATTGTCTAGTCAGTTACCGTAACAAGTTAATGTATAAAAGTTGCTAACTTTTAGTCGTTTTGCAGTACACTATCCTATCCTATTGTTTCTATTGTATCTCATTTTTCATATTTTAAAGATATTTTCAAAAAGCAAACAAACCCCAAAATGCTCCGTCTCCTTGCTTGTTTGGCCCTAGTTGCTTGTGTTAAAGGACAATTTGACGGGTGTGAGACCTTAACTTTGCCTTCTCATCACAACCTTGAACTCCAAAGCGTAAGTTCTACACGTACGATTTCACTAATTGTGAGTACGGCGTGAAAAAACAAAATTAATTTCTTACAAATTTGTCACAGTTTTTGGGGAGTTGGTACGTTCTCAAAGTCGGCACTAAACTTGCAAGTGATATTAGCCCCTCTGACTGGACTTGTCACGAGTCAGTACTCAGTGATTCGGGTGAACATACTATTATGGACTTCCATGACAGGTATAGAATTTTCAACATCACATTAAATTGTATATTATTATTAAGTAAGCGTTTGGTCACTTTAAGAAATTGTTCTGACTGTCTGTGCCATAAATCCCGAACGGAGATTTGTTTTTCGGAATATGTTCTAGGGGTCAAGAGTGAGGATAAGTTCAAAAATGGGTCAGAGGGGTCTGCCTTTTTTGCCTCATTTTGATGCCCCTCTAATGACCCCCAAACACAAAAAGTGTTATTTTGTTTTAGTTTTGTTACTGAATTTTCTTAAATTATAGCCTTAATGACTTATGACCCCTTAACTGACCCGCAATACCCAGGAATTGGGGGTTTTGTGATTTTTTATTTTTCTATAAAACTCAAAGTTATGATATTTTTAATAAACCAAATTACCTCTGACCCTTCTTTTTTATAACTCATTACCCTCCAAATGACCCCCATTTGGTCATATGAATCTAATACACTACTTGGTTACCTGAGTTTTTTTTTTATAACAAATGTTTAGATACTGCGTGGTTGAAAATGGGACCGTGGTGGGTCCAGGAACGGCAGATTACAAGGTTGGACTTGGTGAACTTAATCCGGACAATCCCAACGCCGTTTGGAACATCTACACGCCAAATGGCACAGAATGTATGAATTAAGTTAAATTTAAGTTAAGGTTTGTGTTAGGTTTGGTTTTACCTGAGCTGTAATTATGAAAATGTGTTACACTAGCAATTGGACAGTCTCTTATTATTGCCACTAATGCCTATTCTTGGGCGTTGGAGTACGTCTGTTTTGGCAGTGACACTCCTGTTGGAAGACTAAGTTTTTGGAGTCGTCGAAGGTATCTGGAGCCTTTGTTGGAGAGGACGCTTCACACGATTGCGGCCTCCCTTGGCTTTCCAAGAGAAAACTTTATTGACATGGAACACAGTGATTGTTTGATGTAAAAATTATGCATTAAAAATGAATAAGTTAACTGAAATTCGCATACAGTGCAACAGAATTTACTTAATTGTAATTTAATTCATTGACAAATGCATCAGCGCCTAAAGTTTTGATTAAGTCAGACTGCAATTCTTGATTACTGTGAATTCATTCTACTGTGAGTTTTGCAATAAAATTATCCGTAAGTATGATAAGCAGATTGAGCTATTTCAACTAATGCATACAGTATATCCATACCTTGAAAAAATGAAAAAAAATTTACAAAATTTGATCTAATTGTCCGTTAAAAACTTACGTAAGGACAATCAGCGAGTGTTAAACGTAGATTGGCATCATCGGCGTCATCTGTCAATGACAGTTTGTTGCTATTGGACTCAACCGGCTGACATCATGCTAAACAAAAGCGATTTTGTTGTCACAGTGAACCAAGGCTAATACAACCTCGGATAAGTTAAATCCTTCCTTTCTCCAAACTAATACTTGTGCAATTATGAGCCTGGTTAAATAGTGATTTTACATTACAAATCATCTGAGTAAGATAAACCTCAGATAAATTAAGGATTTTGAGCGTTCCGCTTCAGGTGTATCTTAACCGAGTTTCACTGTACATTACTTTTTTCAACCAAAATTTATATGACGTGCATATTACATGGTAACTCTAATACTGTTATACTGCAGGATACTAGTACTTTTCCTCCGAATAATATTTGCATTTTTTTGGTGAACATGAGAATATTGTGGGCACTGTAACCTGGCAAAATGGTTACACTATGCTTACACAATTATGCAACACGTGGATATTTTAGTTTGATTCTTGATGAATCATCATGTTTTATTACAAAATTGAATCAAACTGCCTGTTCTAGCACACAAGAAATCAACTGAATATAAATTACTGAATAAATTTGTATACGTCATTGCTTAAATAAATAAAACATATATACCTTACATACTTATATATTTAATAAATACCTTACATATGCTTCATTATCCAACCTATCTAGTGCGTGCAACAGATTTTAGGAGACTAAAACAAAATTTCACACAACCCAGTTTCTAAACAAATTATTACAGTTTATATGGTTATATACTAGCGTAACCAACCCGCCCTAGGACAGAGTTTCACCCATATTTTTTACCACAAAGTAAATTAAAGACGATGCCCATCCCTGGCACTGTGGCAGATCAGGTGAGTTTTAGTATGACCAAGAGAAGGAACCTCCTAAGTTCGTCGCTTGACACTGAAGAAGAAAGGCAAAACTCACGCGCAAGCGTATTTTTTCCTATTTGAGTTATGGGATGCTTTATAAACACTTTTTTATACAACTCTAGCTATGAGAAATACAAGGAAACTCCTCACTCTCTTACATAGGGAAATGCGGCTATAAAAAATAGCACTTTTAATTTATAGAATTAACAAGTACAGAAACCCGTCGTATAGGACAGGGAAGCAAAATATTTTTTTTGAAAAATTTGTTTTTGAACGTTTGAACGTTTTTTATTCAATCTTGCAAAGACCACTGGAGCATATTTTGTGCTGAGGTTTGTAATTGCGGTGATTTAGAGCCAAACTTCAGATAAAATTTACTTCCGGTTTTTGTAAGGGCTAAGGCCAAGAATCAAAATGCCCAAAAATTGTCATGTCTTATACAATACCGCAAATACAGTTGAAGTAGCAGGCGCCATGTTTTGCATGTAAGTGACGTTGATATATGTGATGATTATTCTTAAAACTCCGGACCATATTATTTCCGGTTTTACATGGTCAAAACTCAAGTGTCAAAATAACCCGAGTTAAGCATGTTTTATCCAGTACTGCAAAATCCGCTTTAGCTGCAGGCGTCAAATGTTGCATGTAAGAAAGGTTGACATAACTCCGAAACAAATTCACTTCCGGATTTACCAGGGTCAAAGGTCAATTGTCAAGGCGCCCAAAATTTTACGTGTCTTATCATATCCTGCAGAGACAGAACGCTTCAGCAGTGTAGCGGAAATGAGTCTGCTACGGAGACAAATAAATGACAACGTGAGACACATTTTAGAGAAGAGAGACGGCACTTTTAACTAATCGTAAAGTGCCGAATGAACAAACACTGACTTTACAACAACCAAATACTAAATAAAAAATAGTATGTGAAATATTAGTGTGCTAAGAAATAGGGATACGCTACAAAGATTCCTCCTGGTTAGTACTGGTGGCAGAGCAGTTAAGGGATCAGGCCGGACTGATAAAGGGCCAAAACGGGTCAAAGGTCACGTGGGCAATTGACGAGGCTTCCAGGGAGATGTGGAGCGGGCTGAGCCTGGGACGTGACTGCCTTTCTTTTTTGTCTTCACCCATCTTTTATCTTCTCCTTCCTTGTGGCCAGTAACAAGAAAATGGGAAATGGCAGAAGTGCGGCATGGGAGATGTGACAAAGGGAAGAGCAAGGACAATCAGCATCTGGTCCCAAAAGTGGACACAGGGCGGCGTGTTATGAAAGGGTTTGAGGCAAAGTGGACGCGCCGGTGTGTCAAGGGTCAATTTAGGGTTAACTAAGTGACAAGTGGGGAGTGCTACAGCAGCAATCGCCATATCTAAGAACAAATGAGGTTGATATTTTTAATTGTGGCTTAGGGTCAAACTTCGGCAGAAGCTACTGCCGGCTTTAACAGGGTCAAAAATTAAGTTTAATTTTGGTAATTTCCGCGTAAATTAGTCTAACACTTACTATTAGAGCTACAGGTGCGCTATTTTCTTAGAAAGAGCGTACAAGAAATTCATAGCTTAAATGAACTAGGGTCCAACTCTAATCAGTAACTAAGTTTTTTTGACTTTTTGCGAATTTTTCCTAATAGATATAATGTCAGAGTTCCTTGAATACCTCGTGATTCTTGGGTTTGTCACTTATAGTGTCGGCGAGAAATTTGTTAATGCGGGAAGCTGCTAGCAAAAGAGTGCCGCGAAGAGGCACTGTGCAGCTAGTCATTTATGAAAAATTTAACTAACATTAAGAGAAATTCACATGCAGATACTTCGTAAACGTTACATTACATTATCCGTTACAAAACTAAAACTAAACAAGTTGTGACGAGCAGAGCAAAAGGTAAGGTTGGCAGTGTTATCCACTGCGCTGGCCAGGGCCTCTTGCTCCAGAGACCT
>JAQFYP010001115.1:0-17198 GCA_034694865.1 Bilobella braunerae | reverse complement strand
CGATCCAAGCGTGGTCTTAAAGTGTATTGAGTTGAGTTGACGAGTGTCACTGGGTCAATGGTAAACATTATAACTTTTGCAGTTTATTTAAAGCTTTGTAAAATGTTGTAAATCACCTTAATGTTATTAAATCCGCGTTACTTGCAGCAATTTCTAATATTGCAAAACAAATAAGTAAAAAATTGTTTTCAAGTTTTGTAGTCCTGTTCATTAGAAACAACATTAAAAAAAACAGAATGTTTGATGTACGGTTTCTTTCTGGAGGTCATTCGCGTTTTTGGATTTTGGAGTGAAGGAGGTTGAAGGTTTGTTTTCCTACATAAAAAATTTGTACAAGATACTACAGAACCACGAAAGCCAAAAAAATACCATCTGTTTGTTTTATGTTATGTCATAAAAATAAGTTGAAGGTTCTAACAGATGACTAGTCGTCCACTGGTTTTGCTCTCAATGCTTCTAAACAGGCAACTTCAGGTCATGACCCAGCTTCTCCATGGAGGAAAAAAACATTGACGTTGCTGTTCTCGATCACCGCAAGGTAAAATTAGTGAAATGCAAATCGTCAATGTCGCACTCCTCATCATAATCTGTTAAGTATGTTCGTTGTGCTGCTTAAATTTGCGGTGTCGTCTTACTTTGCGGTGTTTTACTATATACGCACGTCCGCTTCAAACATCCTAACTCTTCCTGTCAAAGACACAAATAATTGCGAACCAATTGGGATCAATTTGTAATTGTTGCCAAGCGTTTGATTTTCCCGAGCAAAGACGAAGGATGTGCTCTAATATACCAGCAATGGGGGATGAAGTTTTATTTTTTGAGATTTATTGTGTTTTTTAGTTTTAAAGTTTGACTCTACTGCAGCATTTGTATCCAAAGTATAACTCGGATTCTTGTATGCAATAACGCCTGGCACAATAATAGGTAGTAAGGTAGATTATGCGTTAGAACATATGTTAAGAACTTGGGTGGATAGAACGGGAAAGCTTTAGATACATAAAATTTATGTAAAAAAATTTTTTATAAGAAATTGAAATATATTTTTTAGAAAAATAATAGTTTCTAGTGAACTTGTTTTTAAAGTTTTTCCTACTTTATAGCACTTTCGATAGATAGTTACTAATGATACAACATAAAAAGGTTGTAACTTTCAAAAGTCTTCAATAGTCAATATTTTGTTTTAGATAAAGATCTCGCAGATCGCTGCTCCGTGGAAAGTTTTTTTTTTTCGAGCATTGGAACCAATCGGCTTCGGTCGGCAGATTATCCACACTTTCAGCGATGATCTCGGTACGCTACCAATAAAGAAATATAATTCCTCGCGACCCCGTTTTCACTGGGTGAGTTTAAAGTTATTGGGATGTTGAGTTTGACAAATTCTAAATTTTTCCCGAATTGAATCTATGTGACGTAAGAAAAAAGAGAACTCCGTTTGGTTAGGCATGGGGTAAAGGGGTATTTGGGTTGCTTGCTAGTGTTAGTAAGAGCTTTTACTGCAAAAGTAAATTAATGACTTTTATTTAAATTTTTGAAAAACTCTAGTTCTGAACATAGTAGCAAAATAAAGCACTCTTTAAGATAGTACGAGAGTCAATAAATATGCAATATGTGTCGCTCCAACAGAACGTTATATGTTTTGCTGTGTTTAGCAAGGCTGCTATGCTATCCTTCTCCTAAATCAAATAACTGTAAACGTATTGACAAGCTAACAATGTCCATAATCCCAAGGCCACGGCAGACGTGACGTCGACAGGTTAATATTTGTAATCATTTTATCGTAGACATGTGTCTGCTTATTTGTTTGTCCCTAAATTAGAGTTAATGAGTAACGTCCTAGGATGTGTACCTATAAAAAGTGTGCACATCCCTTAGTCGAGGCTCTGCTCTGTTAGTCGTAGCCCCACCGTGACCCTTGACCTTGTCATTCTATTGTAGCACAATTAAACACGTCATCATTTTAGTCTATTGTCGAATCCAGCGACACAGTTCATAGTGCTTGCCAAGCGAGTGTCGCGCCCCACCTCTGCCAGTTCCGCGCATCCAGCATCGTCGCTTAGCCACGTCGTTAATTTTGCTGGCACTCGACTGCAGCACACAATATTTTATGATGTAATGACAGAAAATTTGTTTTTAGGGCTGCAGTAAACAATTTTAGAAACACTAATATACTAAACATTCAGTAAGTGAGTAGTAAACTTTCAGCATTCTGTAGGGCGGCAAGTAAGGGCGGTGTCTACGATGAAGCAGCTAGCCCTCGACAAATAAACTTAACGTTGTAAGTAAACTGGTAAAAGCATTTGTTTCCAACATATGTTAAACTTAGATTTTATGCTGTAAAGGTAGTTTCAGCCTTGGTAGTTGCCTCTCCACTGGAGCAATTATTACTAATCTGACATAGGTAATAATTTGCACATTAACTAATTACTTTTAATTTTTATTGTCATTATAAATTACGCAGTGTGTACACTACTCAAACTTAATTTGAACAATGTTTTTGCCGCTTATGTAGAATGCTGCTACGACGCCAAGATCTGCCTTGTCAATGGATCCTCCAATCGAGTATACTTGAACTTCTAGTGCAGCCGATAAAATTTCAGTCTGAAAACATTGCAACATATGTTAAAATTTGTTTTCAAGTTATGTTAAATTTGCTCATGCTAAATTTAATTTTAATCTTTATTTTGAAATTATTAAAAAAAAAGACATTTTCAAAAGAAAGGAATTATTTTAGCATACTGTGAAAGGATTAATAGAAGTTTTCAGGAAGGCTTCAATAGCAAAGTTTGCAAGAGTAAGTAGCGATGTTCCATGTTGCTCAAACTCAGCACTATCGAGTAGCTTTGTAGCCGTACCACTAAACTTAACATCCCCATTTTTAGCGTGGAGTTGGGGCAAGTCTACAAAGAGTTTTTTGCATGCTTTATAATCCCCCAAATTCACTATCCCAGTAGTTGACAGATAGTACGATAGTCGTATATCCATCAAAACTAATATATCGTAGTCTCTTGGCATGTTGAGCAGCTTTGTATTGAGAGATGCTATCCAGTCTTGTAAATTTTCCATAAGCTAACACAATTTGCTCATAGTTACTAAATAAATAGGTTTTAAGCATGTCACACAATGGTGTTAACCTACCTTATAACGTTCGTTGTCAGGTACTACTGATGCATTTCGATTCATGTTGCCCGACTGTTGTAGCCTAGCAATTAGCTCTTTGTCAAAAACTCTTCCTATAGCAACATTGGTCAAACACACTACAAGAAATACTTGTACATACATTGTGTTTGTTCTGATACAATAGTGTCTACAATAGTCTGAAATTGTCTCTTGCAACAACTGAAGTTAATGCAATTTTAAATTGCAATTATATATTTTTTTCACCTCAGCCCAAAACCCATGTTTTTTGTTTCATAAACAAGTAAATGCTAATGCCTAACACAACAAGTAATTTTAAAGCGGCAGCGCCTAGTAGACAAAACAACTTGTTATTGCTTGTTTCAAACTTCAAGGACTACGTGACTAAAAATTATGTTTTCAAAACACATTTTTTAACTTTTTTTTTTAAAAGCCAACCAAACCAGCAGTTTGAAAGTTTTTAACAAAATCCTTTCTCTCAATTTTGTGTAGCTCAAATAAACTACATTGTTACAAGACGATTTAACAACGTAAAATTTTTATCGTCTATAATATTGAGATCTGAAAGATCTAACATCAATTAAATTTGGAACTGTTTGCCTTCAATATTTAACTTTATGAAGGTCTCCCATCTTCGGATTGTTTTGGTAGTCTCCGAAGAGTTATAATCTCAATTTTGTGAGAATTGAATAGGTTTTTTTTTTTTTTTAAAAAAAAAAAACACAAAATTTTATAGTAGAGTTTTACGGATTCGGGGCCGCGGCTCCCAACACGTCACCGGCTTGGCTGTGTGGTAGAAGTGGATGCCGTACTTTCGACTCCGGCTCCGAATCTCGCATATTTTGGGAGCCGTCTAGATTTCGGCTACGGCTCCTGCGCTTACCAAAGTATCTGGTGCCAACTATTCAATTTTTTCAATATTTTCTTAAAAAACTTCGGCTTCATTTGTTCATCTGTTCTTACACAAAATAGTTCAGACAATTAATCTTTTGGCTGATTAATCAAAATACCCAATGTTCATTGTGTATTAGCATTTAACATCAGACCGATGCCTTTTACTTACAATTCCACAATCAAAATAAACTTGCAGTTTATGAAAAAAAAAATTGAGAAAAATTGTCCCCATCATAGCGTTTACTACTAATCAATCAGTAAATAATTCAAACCAATATATTGAGATTATATACGCAATTAAAATACATTTCGTGTGCCCAATCAAGAGTCCAACCCCGGGAGCAGGAGCTCCCGATTCCGTTCTGGCTCAGCCTCGGCTCTCTGCAAATTCGGGTTGCCAGACCGGCATCCGCTCAGGCTCGGCTATTGGAAACTCTATGTTAAACTCAGAATGGCGCTTGAGCACCGGACAACTCAGATATAATAAACTCCGTATATAATAAAGTCGTTTATAATTTTCCCACGTATTATACTTAACTTCGGCTATAATAAACCGTGGTAAAACGGTCAATGCAGTGGCAGTAGTAGGAACAGTAGGAAAAAAAAAATTAGACAGTGGAAAGTTATTAAAATGATTAGCATGAAAAACTAAATTGTTGGTGTGAAGAATCTGAGAAAGCATCGAATCCAACTCAACGATTTGTTTTAATTCAAAAGTAAGGTTTCAGCTTTGTAATTTCGATCCCTACCGACTTCGTTTAATTTTGTATGTTAACAAACATTTAATTCAACATTAATTGGGGGCTCACAATCGCGCCAAAACTAATTAAGACAATTATTATCTAAACGGCTCAAAAACAATTTCTCATTAATTAATTATAAATAAATTTTAATAAAATTAACTTCAGAAATTTCAGTTTTACATGCTATAAGGGGGTTCTCAGGTTTTTAAAAACCAAGAATAACATTTAAATGTCTAAAAAACGATACCGTATTAGTTATTTCTTACTAAAGGTTAGTAAAAATAGCTTTTGCAGGTCTTGAAATTTTTAACGAGTTATTATAGGGTACACACGTCTTTAGACGAGTTCGTTAGCTAGTTATTATATAAATAGGCCTTTTTGCGTTACAGTTTATCCGTGTTAGCTAGAAAATTGAGTTCATATAATGTGCTTTGTTTATTTAAACGGTTTTTGCCGTTTACCTCGAAAATACGGCCATACCCAAGGTCACGTAAGGCAATTCCTTAAAAAAATAGGAAAGCTTTTTTGGTGGCTGATCAGGATATTTGAATCTACGTTTCCGTTACGTCTGGCTAGTGTAGAGACATACCTTCTAAACCACTAGACCAACCCAGCCGTGCAATAGTCCGATATAAATATCAAATTTTAAAAAGAAGGAAAACAATTTTGAAATTTGGAAACACATTGGAAACTGGAAATCCTTAATAGGTATGGCTAAAACAAGTTTTAGGTGGTATCGCCATTTAACTAAATACACTTAACTAATTATGGGGCCGTACTCTAATAAGGTTTATTAAAACGCACTATTGAAATTTGCGGGATAGAATCGGGTGATCATGCCGAAAAAAGAATATCGACAGTGAAAATATTGGCACCGTAACAAAGTCGACACTAAAATATCGAAATTTATAATATAGACACTAATCTACATCGTAATAATGCCGACATTTTAAATGTTGACCCCTTAATGTTGACGACACTTGAAACATGTCCACTACTTAACAATGTAGAGATATGCCACGAACATCGCAACAAGATTTAACGACAATTTGCTTAAAACCAATTAAAATTACTTTTGGTTACTGTTTAATATTTTTGTAGCTTGAAGGTTGAATTTTAGAAGCTAGGATAAGGTTAAAGCTGTTTTCTAAAACAACAGACACAATAAACCTTACCGATTAAAAAGAGTGATGGTTTCGATTGTTCTAGCGAAGGTAAACTGCAGTTTTAGGTGTACGATATTTGTATTTAAAATTCAAAAATTGATAACTTTTGAAAAAGCCGTTACAGCTAGGATACTGTTAATAGTTGTGTAATAAGCATGAAAAAACTGTGCCGATTATCCACTAACGTTATCTTTGAAAATTTAAAGTGCCATCTTTTTCGATAGACAATTATGAAGTAAAACATTATCACGATGTCGATATTTTTGTTGGAAATTTAATCGACATTTTTACTGTCGATATTATTTTTTTAACAATATTACACATAGTGGGCCGGGACAGGAAGTGAATCGAGCTGTGTTACATGGATACAATTAGACTCCCTCCCTTCGAACGCCGACTCGCATACACGGTTTGGTTATGAGAAATAAATAAATTGAAACAAAATATGGATAGTTACTATTTTGAAATGCAACGCACCATAAATTGACAGTTCAATACGCTAAATCCAATACAAGAGTCAAGCAGGGGCGCAGGCTTGATTTCCGCTGTAAACTTGGCTAAAGAGCAGTCAAATACCGTAGGTTTTCAAATAGTGCCCCTGGGTTACTATTTGTTTCGGGAGCTCCGAAGGGTGGGGTACTATTAGAGACTGGGCTACTATTCAGAATCGGGTACTAATTATTCAAACTTGGAACATAATACCTGATAGTATTATTTTAAATTTGATTTTCGCCAATTTTTTTTATTTATGTATCTCTTCAACTCTAAAATGCCCTGATTTAGCTAGAATTGAAAGCTGTTTTGCATTTTTGACTAGTTTTCACCTGTAGTCAAAGTAACTACAAACACTTTTAGATGAAATCAGCGTAAAAGCTTAATTTATTACGTACACATTAATTGAAATTATGTTTTACTAAACATTCCAACCCTAAAAACAACTTGAACCGGTGCGTTGAACCGTGAAATTTATCACAATTCTAGTTTAGCGACTGTTACTTAAAAAATCCCCATTAGTAACCAATGGGGTACTATTAGGGATGGAGCGCTATTTTAATTTTCGCCTGCTAGGGATGGGGAGTTGGGGTCTTATTTTGGACTGGGGCTTTGTTTGGAAATCTACGGTATGTATGCACTCAAGTCAACCAAGGCTCAGTTGAAGCATTGCTTCTGCTCCTCGTCATTAGTGGCAGTCTCTTCTTTGAGCATGCTGGCAACTTCGTGCTCAACTTGAGCAATTTTCACCCAGTAACGCTTAGATTCAGCCGGTGAGTCACCTTCCATTACCCCGATACAAGAAACCTTTCTCAAAGCTGCTTGTAAGCAGGGCCTTAGCCACGGCAACGGTTTTTTGACAATACTAGCAAGAATGTAAAGTAATTATTAATTTAACGACGACCAGATTTATGCAACGTAGCAATGTGCACCAATTAAAAATACTAATTTAAATCTCATACTATGGAAACAAATTGCGGCTGACATTCAAATGTACTTGTTTGGCTTCTTGAATTTTAAAAACTTAAAATTAAATTAAAGCTTTTGAGATTCCTTATGAGATATTCCACGTATAACGTAACGTTTGAAAATGGGTTACCGTAGCATCCTAATACTAATCTAGACTAAGGTTCCCCCTTCCACCAAAAAAAATTCTTTTTTTTTTAAAGTTATCACAGCCAATCCATCCATCAATCAGCTAGTTTGATGTAGGCATGCCCAGATCAAGTTTGTGTAAAGGGAATTGAAGATATCAATCAATCAATTGTGTATTTGATATTAGGAGTAAGCCATAAGCAACACAAAATACAGGTTACAATTACAATTACACATACGCTTGATTTTGTAGATTTTGAATTTGTAGAGTAGAAATGTTAAAAGTAGCTACATGGAGGGTGGCTTTTAGTAGTGCTCATAGAATTATATCTGGTTATGAATTTGACGTTATTCGGGTTGTTTAAAGTTTAAGGTTGGGTTCTTGGCATTGAAGATATTCTAATTTGTATTTTGCAGGTTTTGCGGTAAAATAGAAAACAAATATCCTCAAACCCGGCCACAACGTACACCTTCTACTGACATCTACCGCTTAGCAAACAATTGAGAATCACACCCTCTTTGCAGGAAACACCAAAGCTAAACACCCGTAGATGGCGTATGTGCCTTTCCATCAAACAAAAAGTCCCTACCTTAGAATTCTGGTCAAACTTAAGGGCCTTCCGAGTAGCATTAGCGGCATCAGAGGGTAAAAGCGTTTTACACCAATTAATGTAGCTCTCTTGTAGATGCTGTATTGTCTTTACGGCAAAGAGAAACGGATCTTTCTCGTTTTCTATCTCTTCCATCGGCTGTACAAAATTAGGTTCCGTGTCCCAGGAACTGCTTGGTTTGGATTCAGTGGCTTCTAATAGGTTCTCTCCTAATGGCACGTTACCACTACCTGACGATCCACCGAACATCACTGGCAATTAGGGTCACGCTTAGTACCCACTTTAACCACTGCATCGTAGGGAGTAGTCTTTTGGTGCACTGTTACTCACATTAAGGGGATCTTCTCCTGAAATGACTCGCTCACGACTAAAGAAGGCATAGGTGTTCAATCCAATAAACTCATGATTTGACGTCGGAAAAATTTACGTTCTAACGACAACAATTATTTGAAAAACAGTGAGTTACATTGGTTGAGGTAGAGAGGTAGGAAAATTTTTGGATGTGGGAGTGTAAGTAGGAGCAAATTCGTTAACTACTTGCATACGTGACTACGTGACAACCCTTCGGGCTCAGGTAAAGGTAAAATATTTTCAGGGACATTCCAAAGCGTACCAAAAAATTCTTGTTGATCTTCAATTATTCAAATTCAGGGTTTGGCTTGTGGCCTAAAATGTATAGGAAGGGTACCAGAATAACTACATCGCAAATAGGCTACAGTGTGATTAGTTTATAAGTATTCAAGAATTTTTCCCTCACATCATGTGTGCTTGGCAGTAGCTTAGAACTATAACCGTTATATCAAATCTGGTAACTTAGAAAACAAAGGTTGAGAGATGTGGCTTGAGCTTTGCTAAGTACTAACTAGGTAACTAAGTAAAGTAGGTTGGTTGCAACTAACAGGCTAAAAACACAAGTACATGTTAAAACTTGCTGCCTAGAACACTTGATTTGCAACACCTTTCTTAATACACACAAACGGGAAAAATATCTACAAGGCTAAGATATTGTGTGAAATAGACAGTAGTATATTATAGAAAGCATATCGAGTGCAGAATGTTAAGATTCGGAAGTTTAGGCTAAATTGACTTTAAGTATGATGGTGCCCTCTGATTGAAAATTGAAATAGGTACGATAATCCATAATTCTGCTTTCAACTAGCAGAGGACTTTGTATCATGATCTATGCATGCCGGAATTTGTGTGGAAGTTCAAATCAGAAGAATAAAGTAAATGATTTTGGTGCGGGTGGGAAATTCTTAGAAAATTAACTACTCTAGACTTATTGTTCAAGCCGAACACAAATTTTGAATAGATGATGATGATTTGATTTATTTGACAGTTGGCAATGCCCTAGTCAACCAGACTGAGATTTTTTGATTTCATGATTGGTACTATAGTTAAATAATTTAACGATAACCTCCATTTGAATCGTCTGTTTTCCCGTGTTAAATCCCGTAAGGGTTCTGAAAATTTTCAAAATTTTCAAAATTTCAAAAATTTGAAAATAAATATCCGCCGCTAATTTTTTCATAAAAAGCAATGCTATATGACTACTTAATAACATATGTAACAATGGTACCAATTGGCGTGTACAAGCTGACGAGGTTCCATTGTAAGACTAAAATAGTATAAGTCTAAAATTAAAATTAAGTAATCATGGCACACCCGCTTTCAACGAGAACTATTTGTTTGTTACAAAGTTAGATTTCCTGAAAAATGTCTGCATATTTAGAGATAGAATTATACATGAATTTATGTAATGGTTTGTAATGAGCCGTTAATTGGGGTGTGCTGGCAAAACTATTTAAGAGACCTCCAACGCGGTTTAAATGGACCGTACATAGGAGTGTGTTATTTTATCTTCACCGTAGGTACAATCCAGAGCATGGGTTATCGAAAGTGGTTATGCTCAGAACTTGTATTTTTTGTCAGAAAACTCTCCGAGATTGGTCTACTTTCCATTTCTCAGTACGACGTTTCTATCAAGCCGTAGTTGTGCAATCTGATTCACCGCATACCTCGGCAAAGATGTCTTCAAGTAGAGCTTGGGTTCAACGTCAGAGTTCAACAAGTCTTTGTAGAGAGGTAATGTGGTGGACATCATACAAGTAGATGGTCAGGCATGCGCAGGAGCTAAAAATTTGAAACTTTAACTTTTTAATACTTAGAAATAAAAAGAATTTTTAAACATAGTAGGAACCTCAAATGTTCAGAACAAGTTATAAAATATCTAAAACATGTTCAAATATGTCCAAAAACGTGTTTTAAATGTCTGAAAATCTGTCTCGAAATAACATTAAATGTTCCAAAACGGCTTAATATTGCTTTTAAAATTAACTTTGTAAACGTAAAGGAGCGCTGCTGTAACAGTACTCCTTTGCTCCCGTGTTGGATTTGTTCATAAAGAAAGAAAGCAATTTTGGATTTTGAATGCCCATCTGTGGAGCTGGAAAGGAGTGAAAGTTGAATGAGTTTTTGTGCAGTAGAAATTTTAGTAAAGATTATTTGATTTGCATTACGTTGTATGACATCTTAAGAATAGATTATAGACATTTCTGAAATTTTTAGTCATTTTTAAACGTGTGTTCAGGCTTTTCAGAACAGGTTTTCGACTTGATTTGAACATTTGAAGTTCCTTAGGACAAGTGGGGTGTCCCCAGATTCTTAGAAATAAGCACAACTATTGAAAAAAAATTAGAAAGAGGGGACCGCATAAGTCACGAGAAATACCGTACAAAATCTCAAACAAATTTCAGAAATTTCTTTTTCTAAAATTTGGGCCATTGAAAATTCCTACTATGTTAAAAAATTCTTTTTATTTGTAAGTAGTAAAAATGCAAAGCTTCAAATTTTAGCATGTCTGATCATCCCCTTGTTAGATGCAGCAATTACACTAGAACAAAGTAATGTTCTCATTTGACAAAAATAACGGTTGGTTTCTTTGGGCGACATTGTAGCTGTTTAGGTCCCAAACCCATCAAATTTTGAATAGAGGTTTGGGTATTTTTGTCAAATGTGATCATTTCCGAATGCTCAGAAATGATTACTCCGACAACACGTACTTTTTAGCATTTCGAAGGTGATTAAAATTATTAACCGATTTTTTAATAACAAAAGCTAATAAATCAAATAGCTCCTTTATTAGCGTATCAGTTACTTTATGGAAATGTCTTGTTCGGCTAATGCTTGCGCCATAAGTTATAGCCCATAACTCTAGAAGGGGTTGACGTTTTTTAAATTCTGTTTTCAGGTATACATAACAGGAGTGACCGCCTAAAGGATCTCAAAATTCGAAAAATCGGTTTTTATGAATTTCACTAGTTTTGCATAAAACAAAAAGTTATGCTTTTGATCACCTTTATTCGAATGACCTCTAAATCACCCCTAAACCCGTAGGATTCGAATTTTTGGGAGGTTTTGCATAAAACAAAACGATTAATAATAATTTATGATTGTTTGAACGACTTAGGTGACCTCCGACCCTTTATTCTTACAAGTAGTAGGAAAGGCCTGCAACTCTCAGAAAAATCTCAAATTTGGCCAAAACACTTGTTTTAGTGAATAATCGATTGGAAATTTTTAATTTTTTTCTATGGTGACAATTACGCGCGAAATTCAAAAAAATTGTTTTTCAACACTTGTATTGAAAAGCTTATGGGAATTTACCCACGCACCTTGGGGTGAATTAAAAAAAAGTTTCCAAACAAAGTATTTTGTTTTAAAGTATAATGCAGTAATCAATGGTTACACATCTCTGTACCGTGACTTTCATAAAAAATTAATACCTTGCTTTTTAAACTGAAATTAATTTAATGTAATTTTATTTTCCCCAATTTAATGACTCTGAGTAACTCAATTTTAAACGGACTAAAAATATATAAATGAAATTTGGCATGCTTCTATATTAGAAATTCGAAGTTAATTGGGGGGGAATCGATTTAGTTTCTGGGATCGATGTTTAGCGATTTATTCAGACCCTCTATTGCAATTATTCTCAGCGCAAATAATTAACAACAAGATCTGTATGCCTCCTCTGCTGTGTGTCTCAAGGGCCTCCTTCTAGTTAGTTGAAATGATCTAATTAACTGAGTAGCTCTCTTCCGTGCGTGCACATTTGTTATCAAAAATGGACCTAATTGATTAGTTTGTAACAGTTTTTACTTCCTGTCAAATGTCAAAGTTTGACAACAGTAAAAAGCAACCGTATTTGCCGCCAACAAAAGTGATTAGCGCGCTCATGAAAGATGGCACTGTATTTTCGAAATAAACAAGAAATTTTAGCTAATTTAAAGAGCCTATAACTTGCAAATTTAATGGAAATGTGGTTCAATTTGTCAATAAATTGATGAAATGAACCCTTCTGAAAAGAAATATGTCAACAGATTAATTTTATCCAGCCGATTCCAGCCGATATGACACTTTTCCTGGAAGGTATTTTCCCGTTCTCTTCCAATGTATTTTTTCACAAACAAAAAAAAAACACAAAAAATCTAAAAATGGGTTCTTAGTAACGGCGCCATAGTGCCACGATTCCTCAAGTTTCATGTGGCCCCCTTTGCCATTCTCTTAATTTGCTTCACAAAACTTGAAATCGTACTATTTGCTGCAAACATGACCTCTCAATCCCACACATGTTTGCTTAAAAAACGCGTAGAAAACATCAAACAAATACAATACGGAATTTTGGTAAAATTATAGTTAAAATTCATATATAGTTTAATGCAATTTGACTTTTTGACGTTTGCATCACAATTGAGATGTAATTTATGTTTTCCATTTCCAAATTTTTGATGCAATTAGGGTATTTGATATGTGCATACAAGTTTCCATGAAATTCGAGTTTTCTATATTGTTAAGTGAAGCAAATTTAGGAAATCGCAAAGGGGGTACCATATGAAACTCGAAAAATCGTGAGTAAATTCTCATATGCTTTTCAATACAAGTGTTGAAAATCAATTTTTTTTTTAATTTCGCGCGCAATTGTGACCATAGAAAAAAATTATTCTATTATTCCATTATTTCACATTCCATTATTCACTAAAATGTGTTTTGGCCAAATTTGGGATTTTTCTGAGAGTTGCAGGCCTTGCCTACTACTTGTTAGTTAGATGAGCTGTTACATGACCCAAAGCCCCTAAATCGCAGGTTATGGAGGATGGATTTGGATTTGGGATGCGCCGTAGAAGATGTGCTTGAAAATAGTGGCGTCTGTCGCTTATGGCCACGAAAACGTCACATCCGTGAGAAAAAACTTCGATTTTGATACTTTCGACTGAAAGCTTCGGCTTTTCTAACTACAAAATAGAAATTATAGTGTCATCTAGGAGGTGGCACACCAGTTTATACCTAGAACTTTCTTCCATTTCTACGCCTGCAGATGGTGTCGATGTCTCACATTTGACTTTTGGTCAAGTTTAAGGGCCGAAAAGCCCGCGAATTCATCTGATTGACTCTCATCTCCTGACACGTGACCCACAGCACCCTTCAACACGTTGTTAACTTGTAGCGCAACAATATGTATTGCAGCCTAATCACCTTTTGGTGGTGAAGTAGTGGCTCAAATAAAGCAATTTTCCAGGCAAAGACAACTCTCTACATTAGAAGAATTTTAAGCATATGAGTTGTTGAATTCTTCAAAAAATTATAATATGACGCAAATTGGAATTACGAGACGCAAGTATTAGCAAAAACAGAGGCAGCTACGTTAGGTGAGGTAGAGTGTTAGGTAAATTTGCAGGCAGTAGCAAAATCTTTTTTTTTTCAACTTTACACCACACGAATAAAAAATTTCTTGCGGATAAACTGTTTGTTAACTTCAGCTTCACTGTCCTTGTACCAACTTAATGTTGCAACTTAATAAGTATTTGAGCCAAAATATGTTAATTTTCATCTTTAGGTAAATGTACATTTTCAGCATATGAACTATATGTAAGTAGCCAACACACGCTAAACTTCATGTTAATGTAAATATTTATTACCAACATATGCTAAACTTCAATTTCTTGTATATATTTATTGTCAACGTATGTTAAACTTCAACGTCATGTAAACATTTATTGTAAACATAATTTAACTGTCAATTCATATTTTAAAAGTAGCCGCCACAGTTGCAGTGTTAAGTGCAACATTGCATTATTTATTTGCTAGTTTGCGCTGTAGTATACGCATATAGTATACGCACTACTCAAACTTCACTTGATCCGCGCTTTTGCCGCTAACGTAAAAAGCGGCTATGGCACCAAGTGCTGTCTTGTCATTGGATCCTCCAATCGAGTATGGTTGAACCTCTAGTGCAGCCGAGGAGCACACACTCTGTAAGAATTAGAACATATGTAGAACTTTATTTAAAAAATAAGGAAAACTTTAACAAATTAGCAAAAAATGTTGTTTTTGCTTATGCAAATTTAAAAAAAAGAATGTATCAGCATACTGTAAATGGTGTAATGGAATTACGCATAAAGGCTTCAATAGCGTAATTTGCAAGAGTAACTAGTGGTGTTCCATTTTGCTCAAACGTTGGAATTTGAAGTAGGTTTGTTGGTGTAGTACTAAACACAACATCGCTTTTTTTGGCGAAGTGGTGGGGCATGTCTTCAACGAGTTTTGTGAATGCGCTGTAGTCGCCAACATCCACTATCCCAGCCTTTGAGAGATAGTCCGATAGTCGGATATCCATCACCACTAGGAGATCGTAGTCTCTCGGCATGTTGAGCAACTTGGCATTTCGAGATATTATCCAGTCTTGTAAATTATCTATTAGCTAACATATGTTGCCCAATGTTACTAAACATTAACAAAATATGTTCCTCTATTGCAATGCTAGGCGCAAATAAACAAACCGAGGCTAAACCTACCTTATAACGCTCTATTCTAGGTACTATTGCTGCTTTTGGATTGTACGCTTTTTGTAGTCTTGCAACTAGCTCCTTGTCGAAACATCTTCCCGTTGCCGCGCTGGTTAAACACACTAGAAGAAACGTTTGTGCAAGCATTTTTTCTAGTTCTGATGTAATTAAAGTTGCGCAATGTATTGTTGAGTAGAAATTTGCTTCTCTTGTTTAGCGACTAATGCCTGTTCGAAATTTAAATTCGTTTATATATATTTTTTCTACTTCAGGCCAAAACATTTTTGACAGCAAATGCTATGTTGTTTAATAGAACCAAATTATAATGCCAATAGCGCTAGGGATCCCTTTTGAAACTACAATATTGTTTTTACTTAAAAATGTGAGAAAAATAATTTGGTGAACGTAAGATGTGAATGTTGGAACCTTGCGGTACGAGCGGGGTGGCGTTGGGGATTGTGGTTAGGCTTGTTGCTGGATACATGGTCGGGTTGGACTTTGGACTAAGACAAACCACATATTGGTACAAACCCCCAACTAATCTTACTTCTATTACTTAGCCAATTCCCATAACAAAAGAAAACAGCGCATCCATGCGCAAGTATCAAAAAAGAGGGAATGGTGTTTGTGGTGGGAAGAGTCAAGGTTGGTGAAAAGAGGAAACGGTAGCAAGGGCAACCAATCAAAGGGTCAGTGCTCGTATTGTACGTCAACCTCCCACAAGAAATTGATAAATTGTCTCCATAAAAACGGCTTCTGTCATGTCTGTTGGAAGCATGGTCATTGGAATCCGATGTGTCGCATCAACAGAAACTCATCGCAAGTCAGCGCATACGATGACAGTAGAAGATGGCTACCACGTGTCAAAACGTCAACTCTGTGGAGTCGGGCCACGATAAGAACGGTGAATACAACATTCGACTCAAGATCAATGGGTTCAATCATGCTATGGAATTTGACGGCGGCTGCCAAAGGAGCCTCACCAGCGCCGAAATTTAGAAGAAAACTCTTCGGGAACCAACCGTTCAAAAGTCTAACATGATTTTTTGGATATTCAGTGTGGAAAAATTCCGGCCGCTGGGAGAATTCCACGCCACTTTGCACGTTGAACTACGGTTTCTGTGTCTCCCAAAGCTGAAAGTCACTCTCCGGTCGAGACATAATACAAACATTCAGACTCAACCTGGCATTTGCAGTAAGCAAGGTGCAATGGAACAGAATTTCTGCTATTTTACAGCAGATGATGTCGTTGAAGTCGTTTTAGAAAAGTACTAATTTTACCCGGTACAATAGAAGATTTCAAAGCAAAAGTTATGTTAAAGGACGACGCAACCCCAAAGTAAGACCCGTCCTATTCCCTTTTGCGTTTCTCTCAAGTGTTGATGTAGAGCTAGAAACTATAGAGTGGTGAATATGATTTAGAGGAGTGATTCAAAATGTGCATGTGTAAGTGTAACCTGTAATCCGTGTTGATTATAACTTATGCTTAATGTCAAATAAACGACTGTATGAATACCCTCTTCAACGGATTAAAGAACTGCTCTCTATAATCTCTGCAGGAATCACGTTCTCCATACTGGATGGTGCAAATTTTGTTCACCAGATAGAACTCGATGACGAAGCACTTCATGGTCATCAACACACACCGAGGTCTGTCCCGGTACAACGTTCTACCATAAGGCATTGCCTCATCGCGTGCGATTTTCCAGGAGTATATGGACAAGCTCTTAAACTATATTCCCGTGGCAGAATCTTTCATTGGCGACTCCATATGCAGTGGCACAAAGGAACAGTTTTATAAAATTCGAAATTAATAGTTCTCGGTTTTAGTGGTTCTCGGTTTTGGTCGTCCACGGTTTTGGTTTTCTGGGTTTTAGTAGTTCTAGGTTTCATTTTTCTCGGTTATGACTTTTAGGTTTTGGCATTCTTGTTCTTTTTCTCGGTATTGACATGAACCATTATTGGGTACAAGCCAATTCGATTTTGTTAACTCAAACTAACAAAGTAGCAGACCAAAATTCTGCGGTGAAAAACGAAAATAAACATAGTATTGCAAAAGCAGATAGGCCTATATATGTTGAGAAAATTAATTCCTGTATCTCACTTGCATATTAGGGTAGTCAAAAATTTTTAAAAATTGTATTATTAATATTTAATGACTTTAATTCAATGTTAATCAAGAAAACTTCTTTTGTGAATTTCTTAATTGCGCCTTAA
>JAQFYP010001114.1:0-17206 GCA_034694865.1 Bilobella braunerae | reverse complement strand
TCTCCGGTTTAGCTTCGCATTTTGGATTCACTCTCGCAACGGTGACGTCATGAGTGACGTCGCGAAGCCGAAGCTGATTCCAAATTCCAAAAAAGCTTGTAGCAGAAACTCTCTAATGATAAAGCAAAATTTGAAGCATGAAAAATAAATTAAATGCGTTATTATTTAGGTACTAAAACCAGCAAGCCCGTCTTGGAAGCAGTGGATTAAATTAATTATAATTATATTTTATAATTGGTAATTTATAATTAGTAATTATTGTAATTAGTTTTAATTATAGGTAATTCAATAATAGTTAATTGATGGCTCCACATGTTCCAGGACTGGCTTGATTCGCTAGTCTCAAGTAATTTCTAGAGCACCGTATTTGTTTCTCAACAAAAATTATACTAAACCAATACGATGCCCAAACATGGACTGATGGTTTGAAGTGCAAAAATAAAAGTTTTTGTGAGACATACCCCCTACCCTGTCCTTGCCACGCACTCGTCAAGAGTACCCTGTTTTTCTAGATAAGAATCGTAATGTGAGTATTTCAATTAGACTAATTTGCATAATAATTATGCAAATTATCAATTATCAATTATCGATGTTAAGGATACATTCTGGAGAGTTAATAGCAGTAGGTGACATGACATTACGCTTTAACCCTGAAACAATAACAATTAATTAATTTTCCATAGTCATCATGCCCATATCTGCCGTGGTGCCAATTAGTGCAAGGGTGAGTAACTTGTAGATAAGTCTGGCGCCAAATTTAAAATCACTTTTTTGACAACTTCACCCAGTGCCAACTCATCATCTGATAAAAAGAAAAGAGCACAATCTGGTTTTTGCTTCTTTATCTTTTTGGTAATTAAAAGCCTAATTAACTTTCACTAATTAACACACTTAATTGTTCACTCTGAATTACACAATGGAAATGGAGTGGAGCGAGGAGGAGGCCGATGGACAATGTCACATCGCCCAGCTGCCAAACGAGGTCAGTTCAGTTGTCATCTCAATTCAGTGAGGTCAAAGGTCACAACTTCATCCTGACCTTTTGATGCATCGTAGTAATGTTAGTATTTGACCTTTAATTGGTTCCAGATCCTCACCGATATCTTACTCTACATGTCAACTGGTCAACTGCTGCGCTGCCGTGCCGTGTCATCACTTTGGAACCAATTAGCGTCGTCACTCTGTCGTCAGCGCCATGTCCAGCTCCCTAAGGCCCCCTGTGACTGTGGTGGTGACGACCGGCGTCGTCCAGACAACAAGTTGTGCCTCCCTAGCAGTATCGTGGACGTGACCTTTGTCCCCTGGTCGGCCATCGAGTTGGAGTTCCCTCTTGTCCACTGTTCGAAAATTAAACTGCTCACTGACATCCCAGAGCACGTTGACACGACCCTGTCACTCATGACCAAGTTCACGGCCACTTTGAGCGGTCGCCAAGACGACGGTCTCTTCTTCCGTGTCCTCGAGCGAATGCCTTTCCTTCAAGTGCTCTGTATCAAAACACCCGAAGACTGTGCCCCTCATCCAGACTTCGTGGCGCCAGATGACCTGGACCTTGACCTCACGGCCCTCAAGGAAGTGGACATCGAATTCACGACTGAAACAGCGTGTCACCTCCTCGAGTACATCTTGACACGTACCTTGACCACCGTGCGCCGTGTCACTCTTCGTCAGTCACATTGGGTGGATGAGGACTGGGACATGCTTGAACTGGACACCGTGTACAGTCGCATCTGGCCACTATTAGAGGGCATCGACTCCGTGATCTTGGACGTGACATATCACGGCCCAAACAGTTTTGATTGGTCAACTTTGATCGCCGAGCCGAGGCCGAACCTCAAACGGCTTGTTATCGGCTCGCGACAGGACTTAGGCTCAGCCGATCCAAGCCATTTCGAACTGCTTGAAGAGTTCCTGGAGAAATGCGATCAGCACCTGGAGAGTTTGTCGCTTATCGGCTTCAACAACGTCGCTGAAGAAGACCGTGCGCCGTTTCCAATGAGCCCTTTGCAAGTGCCGACGCTGCCGAACCTGCGTCATTTGCATATTTACGTCAAAGGGACACTGCCCATGGTCAACGAGGAGGAGGTTTGTCTGGACCATGTTTCAGCGTTTGTCGCTTCACAGTTTCCAGCGTTGCGCAGCGTTCATCTCCAGTGCGACTATGAGTCGGACGGCGACTACGACGTGGCGGAGTTGTTCAAGGCCGGCGAAGGTGATCCGAACGACCTCATTTTCAGCACCGTGCGTTTCTTGGAGCTGGATGGTTTCAACGGAAGGCGCGACGGCGCCGATAGCGGCCCTTGGACACCTTTCCCGAACTTAAAGGTCATGAGCGTCAAGGTCAAGGACGCGGATCAGCTATCGGCTATTTTTTCAGCTGCTATTGGCTTGGAGCAGCTGACTCTCGACTTCGAGCCGGATGACGACCGTGACGACTTGGATGATATTCTTTGTAAAGGTTTTGTGGAGGTCTCGCCAGATTTGGGTACGTTGACCTTTGACCTTTTTCCTAAATGACCTTTGTGACTAGTGTGACCTTTTCTTGAGGAGTTTGGGTTAGACACTCAGAATTCTCGTCTTAATCAGCTCAGAAAGCGGGTGAAGTAACTTCTTTTTTTTTCAAACACGAGCTTGTTCCGCATGATATAAAATGGTAGATGTGTTCGAGATGGAAATGTGGCGATAGTTACTTCACCCTTTTCGAATTGAAATTTAACCTTTTGACCTTTGACGTTTTTAAGTCTTATCAATTTTCCACTTTCGCAAAACAGAATGAGTTTGACCTTTGACCTTTCTTAGAGCTGAAGACGTTGGTTGTGAAGACTCCGGCAGACGATGGACTCTATGACCACTCCGCCCTTCTGTTCAACCTTCTCAAACCACTCCATCTCGTCCTGTGGAATGCTCAGAATGTAAGAATACTTTTTTTTAAATAACTTTTGAAAATGACCTTAAAAACACGTTTTTAAAACAAGTTTTTTTACAAGAAATTGTTCTAACTTTTAAAACAGTTGTTTTATTTAAAATTTGATTGTAGCTCTCCGAGAACTGCCTCTCTCAACTTCGCAACTACCATCTCGCACTCCACATCGAGCAAGAGTGATTCTTCGTAAATCAAATGTTCTTTAAAAAAACGTCTTGTTCAAACACGCATTTAAAAAAAAGTTAAAAAACACATCGATGCGAATTAGAAATATAGTCAGGATTCAACCCAAATTTAAAAATGAAATTGAGCTACAAAAACCGAATTTTTTTTAATATAATTGTCTTTTGCAATTTTTTTGGTCGGCCATCAAGTTGACATTCCCTCTTGTCACCTGTCGGTCATTTTTTTTCTGTTTGTATTTTGCAAGGCCCAATGTTCAAATTTTGAAATTTGTTTAAAAATTCACGCTTTTCACTGATTAAACTCGCAGTTCAGCAGCGAAGCATGCAAGACTCTTGTTCAAACAAACTACTTTTTTATAGAGAAATGTGGCGCCAAATTTCAAATCACTTTTATCACAACTACTGCTCCAGAGAACAAACACTCAACGAGAGCGAAAGTTTTACGTGTTTGTATTATTATTTAATAATATTAATTAATAATTAATTAATAATTAATTATTATAATTAGTTAAATTAATTAAAGTTAATTAAAGTTAATTTTACTTAATTGACATACTTAAATATACCAACGTTAACTAATTACTCAGTCGAAGTAGAAGATGGAAATGGAGGGAAACGATGCCGACGGCCAGTGTCACATCGCTCAGCTCCCAAACGAGGTCAGTTCAGTTGTCATCTAAATCAAACGAGGTCAAAGGTCACTTGATGTTGACCTTTACAACCATTGTTATTCACTACTTGACTCTGGCCTTCCAGGTCCTTACCGAGGTGTTGCAGTATATGTCAACGCGTCAACTGTTGCGCTGCCGCGGTGTGTCGTCACGGTGGAACCAATTAGCGTCGTCACTCTGTCGTCAGCGCCATGTCAAGCTGTCCAAGGGCCCCTGTGGCTGTCTTCTCAACCGCCGTCGTCGCTCGGTCAACAAATTGTGTCTTCCACTCGTGACATCTGTCCCCTGGTCAGCCATCGAGCTCAAGTTCCCTCTTGTCTTGTCACCTGTCGAAAGAAAAACAAACTACTCACTCACATACGGAGGAGCGTTGTCACGACCCTGTCACTCATGACCAAGTTCATGGCCACGCTGACCGGTGGCCAAGACGACGCCCTCTTCTTCCGTGTCCTCGAGCGTATGCCGTCTCTTCAAGTGCTCAAGATCGAAACTCCCCGAGACTGTTCCCCTCACCCAGACTTCGTGGCGCCAGATGACCAGGCCCTAGACCTCTCGACCCTCAAGGAAGTGGACATTGAATTAACGGCTCAAACGGCTTGTCACCTCCTCGAGTTCATCTTGAAACGTCCCTTGACCTCCGTGCGCCTTGTCACACTGCGTCAGTCCTATTGGGTTGACGATTGGGACCTCGGCACCGTGTTCAGTTGCATCTGGCCACTGCTGAAGGACATCGAGTCCGTGACCTTGGACGTGTACTACATCAGCCCAACGACCTATGATTGGTCCACCGTGATGGCCGAGCCGAGGTCGAACCTCAAACAGCTCGTTATCGACTCGGGCGCCTTGCCGAACGACGTGGACGAGCTCGATCCAAGTCATTTCAGCGTGCTTGAAGAGTTTTTGGGAAAATGTTGCCAGCATCTCGTCAGCTTGTCGCTTATCGGCTTCAATGCGGTTGGAGCAGCGGGTGATTTGCAACAGCCCAGATTCATGTGCGCAGTTGCCGTGAACGTGCCTGCGTTACCTCATTTGCGTCATTTGCATATTGACGCCAACGAGATGCTGCTTCATGTTTCGTGCCAGCAGTTCCCTAAACTGTGCAGCGTGCATTTGGAGTGCAGTTATGCGTCGGGTGTTTATTTGGATTTGGCCGAAGCGTGTGGTGGTCAAGCTTTTAGCACCGTGCGTGATTTGCAGCTGGAGGGCTTTAGCGGAATAAGTGCGAATTGGGGCACTATGACTGCGTTCCCGAATTTAAAGGTCATGAGCGTAAAGGTCAAGGATGCGCATCAGCTATCGGCTACCCTTTCAGCCGCTATCGGCTTGGATCGGCTCACTATCGACTTTGAGCCAGATGGAGAGAATGACATCGATTTGATACTTTACAAGGGCTTGAAGAGTATCCCGCCAAGCATGGGTACGTTGACCCTTTTCTAATCGTGGTCCAGTCAACGCCTAGCTTGGCCTTAATTCTTGACCTTTTCCACTATGGCCTTGCTTGCCTTTTCTAATTTGGCCTTGACGACCGTTGTTGACCTTTTCTAATTTTCTGGCTATTGGCTATTTACGTTTTCTAGCTTTGACCATCGTCCTTTTCTAATCTGACCAGTGACCTTTTCTAATTTTTTGACTATTGACCTTTTCTATAGTTCTGAGCATTGAACTTTTTTTTAATTGGGACCTGACCCTTGACCTTTTCTAATATGGCATTAAAGTAATTAACTAATTTTTCCGTTTTCATAATCGAACTTTAACCTTTATGCCAGACCTTTTCCAAAACTGGTTGAGAACTATTGCGTTTTAAAACAATTTGACCTTTGACCTTTTTTAGAGCTGAAGAAGTTAGTGGTGAAGACTCCGACTGGCCAAGGACTCTGCGACCGTTCTGCTCTTCTGTTCAACCTTCTCAAACCACTCCACCTTGTCCTTTGGAAGCCTCAAAATGTAAAAACGTTTTTTTTTAAATAACCTTTTCTATCTTAAATTTTTGAAAAAATTGTTTTGTTCTAAATTGATTGTATTCCAGATCTCCGAGAACATCCTCTCTCAACTGCGCAACTACCATCACGCACTCCACCTTGAGGAAGATTGAGTTTTCTAAATGTTTTTTAATCGCTTGTTCGTACATTAAAAGTAGAAAAGTGTTATCTATCGATTCTCTATTTTTTTTTCGTTCCACTTACGCTATTTTAAATAAAAAAAAACTCCGTTGGAAATGGAACTGTTTAGAAATCTTTGTAGCTGCCTGTTTATTTTCAGAAATTCCTAACTTACTTTTTTTTAATACTGCATTTGGGGGGGAGTAATAAACCTAGTTCAGGTCACGTGGGAATGAGGCTGTGGGTAAAACGCCGCGGCGGCGTGAAAGGTGTCAGCGAATTCGTCACTGGCGGCGTGACCTTGTGACCTCCATATTTGTAGCCGAACATTCCAAACGACTTGAAGCCGATAGCCTTGTAGTAGGCCAACATTCGGCTCAAGTCGTTTCTCTCGGAGTTCTCGAAAGAGTACTTGTTTAGAAAATCGACGTATTCCGCATTTCTAAAGTCTTTGAAAATATTTTTTTAAAAAAAGTTTGAAAAACAAAATTATGTACGGTCTTCTTTACACTATGGTATCAGCCGTTCAACGGTCGTCCGTCCACGGTTCACCGTGAAAGAAGTCACAATGAATGGCAGGCACCTAGCGCCCAAATGCAAACGAAGAGGAATATTTTTTTTTTCAAAATTTTACATTTTTATAAAGTCATCTGACTGGAGTAATGTTGCTGTTCTAAATCACATGTCTTCATTACACATGAAGATTAAAAAGATCAATTTGAAACAGCTATATTAAAAATAAAAAATGCAGAATTGCTGGCAGTCGAAAAACATAAATGGCATTATTAGTTCTACGCTAATGAATATGCAGAATGGCCTCTGGCGACATTGTCGTTGATGGAGTGTCATGGTGGGGTATGTGGTTGCTTGGCAATGTCGAAAATCAAAATTTTTTTTCAAGTTTTTTTTTCGTCGGCTTTTTAATGGAAACTAATTTAAATATATTATAATTTACTTTAAAATTATTTTAAAAAATCCCGGAAGCGGAAATATGCTAAACACAACCAAATGGTTATGTTTTACCCCAAAACTAAGAGGGAGAAACCATGTCAAGTTTGAACTTCACCAATTTGCAGAATCGTGTAAAAATTGCACAGCTTTTTAGTTTTTACGTTTTGTTTTTAGCATATTTCCGCATCCGGAATCGTTTAAAATAGTTTTAAAAGTAATTATAATATATTTAAAGTAGTTTGCATTAAAAGGTCGACGAAAAAAAACGTGAGAAAAAATAATTCGATTTTCGAGAGTGTCGAGCGGGTTGATTGACCCTAGTGGATTTGTTTTGGGTGTGTGGAATGGAGAGGGTGGGGTGAAATTGTCGGATTGGTTATAGTTTTGGTATTTTCACAACGACCAATAAACGTAACAAACGTTACATAACCGAAGTAGCGTATGGTACTCGAATGAACAAATGGGGATCATTTACGGGGTCATAGATATGAAAGAGAATTCAGGAGTCATTTTGGGTCCTTACGATTATCATTAGCTTTGGTTTCGTATAAAACTAGGAAAATTTCGAAAAATCCATTTTATCGGTTTGGGGTTCATTTAGGGGTTATTGAAAGGAGGTCAGTGGTCACTTGGTTCATGGAGACTATAATCACATTTTATGTAAGACAAAAGTAGCAAGAAACCGAAAAAACGACTTTTTTTTGGGAAAGCCTTATAACTAATTGTAAAGCGTCAGTATAATATTGGCTGATTGCTGAAACAGAACATTGAAAAAAACTAGGTAACTAAAACCTAACGAACAAGCATGTTTTCAGGGGATCTGAAAATCTGACTTTATAACTACAAACAAAAAAACAGCTGTAGGACTGGTGTGCCCTCATAGATAATATTTTGCCAAACAAAAAATTAAATTACATACGATGTTCATCTCTGCTGGTAAGGAGCAGGTGAGTTTTAGATGACTAATTGTAAGAGAAGGAAGGAAACTCTGGAGGTACTTCCCTCAGCTTCTCGATCGACACTCAGGAAGAAAATAGGCAAAACTCACGCGCAAGCGTATTCCTGATTGATGAGATAAAGAATCCTTATCTTCAACTTCGCTTATAACAAACTAATTATACATTAATTAATTAACAAACGGCTATATAGGGAAAACCCACACACGGCAGATAGGGAAAAGTACAGCATAAAAAAGATAAATATTAGAGTGATTGTTTCCCCATTAACTTTTTGTTGGCCCAATTTAGAAATCGGGTAAGGATTGATGTGAATTATATTTATAGATTAATTGATTAATTCTATTTGTTGATTAATTATTAGTAGCGTAAGTGAAGCGAAAGCTACTTATGTTTTTGTTTTCTTATGTTTCTGTCCGTCTGATAACCGCGATTGTCTCAAGAACTACACGACATACTTCAAATCTGTTTGCAGATACGAATTCGTTGATTTCCGGAACAGTTCAAGTTTTTTTTTACCGGAAGTTACCCCCTTGGGGTTCAAAGGTCAAGGATATCATTCCATGACAACATGCAACATGAGCTTTACAAAAGTTGTTTCTCTCATAAAGTGGAACAATATTAGTAAAGGACACTTTTCTCTGTGGCCATTAATGACCCCAAAATGACCACTTGACCTCAAAATGACCTTTCAATGTCAAACTCTACTTTTGCAAGTAACTAAAAGTTATGATGTTTCAAATGACCCCAGAGCTCTTTTTGATGATCCCAATGGCCCTAGAGGGGGCTTCTACACGGAAAATTTTCACCCGGAAATGAAATCTTGACCTCCGAACACCCGGACTTCTGTAAATAATTTTAATATTTTTTCTAATTCTAAATTTTCAATTTCCGCTACTGGTGGACCGTTTTATCACGGTTTATTGTTAATTAATTAGTACGCACTAGTACAGTTATCCCATTTGCTAAATCGCTTCACAATAATGTGGAAGTTTTAATAATACTTATATTTTGCCGAAAAAGTTTACACAGAATAAATTGGTAAAATCTCAAGAAGGAAACAGATATGCGATTATAAGTGTTAACAAGAAACATACAAAAGGTAGGAAGTGTTTGTCGATTTGTCTTTGTAAAGTATAATCAACTTTGAGAAAATCCTCTATTTTGGCGGCGTAAGCAAATTGTGTTTTGAATTCGCCAAAAAGTTGCAACTTCACTTTCAGCCCCGGCGTCAAAGCATCGCAGCAGTGTATTTTGTAGTGACATGATAGGTACTGGAATGCAAATCGGACTGTTCAAAGTGAAAACGGAACCGCTGGATTGCCTCCGGCGAGCCGTGGTGACCTTGCCTTCTACCGCGAAGGCCTCGAGCGCCGATTTTTAAAGCTTTTAGGCGTTCCTAACTCCTCCCTCAGATGATGGAACCAGCGTTGGCTTTCTCTGGGAATTGTGCCGTGCAAATGTCTTTTGTGCTGACAAGGGTGAATGCCTAATTAAGTAGACAATGTCACCTTCCTTGATTCGTAGGTCACAGGAGGGGTTGATTATTACATAGGACCGGAAACTTCGTTTCTCGGTTTGTTGCAGCAAATCGGCGACTGGAAGGCCGAGATTCAGCATTCGTCTCCGTACGAGATTGGCAATTTCGACGCGCTCTATCAACTGCGCATGCGAGTCAAGAGCTTTGTCAGTAGCATTCAGACCCGCCGATGTAAATGAACTCGCATCAGAGCCACAGGCACCGCTGAAACAGTTGATCTGATGATTCCGGTCATCCTTCGGGACACTACCATGCTGCGCCGTGGCGGATAAGCGTTTACTCAGCGAATCACTGCAGGAGAGTTGAGAATCTCGTCGCTGTTGTCCAAAATTTGTTGTCCAAAGCTCCCGTGAATCGCAGTAGTAGTCATTGTCTGTCTCGGTATTTGAATCTTGCGTTCGATAAATTCCTATGGGAATTTCACATGTTGTTGAACAAAGTTTTTGGTACAGGCGACCGTAGGTCCGTATCCAAAGGTCATCAGCGGTGAGTTGGATCTTTTTTAAAACATACATTTTTTTCTAATTGAAAAAAAAAACAATAGCGACTAGTTTTCGGTTACTAACCGATGTCAGAAACCCAGAGCCTGGAGATTGATCAATTCCGAGCAACAGTCGTACAAACGTAATAAGATAGTTTTTAACAAAAGCCTGGTAGAGCAGTGTGTCCAACATGGAGGTTGAAAAAACGCTGCCCCCAGTAAAAGGTAACCGAAACGGAATGTTACTCCTCCGATCCTTTTCGCCCTGTAATTTGAAAGAAAGGGAAAAGTTTTAAGGTTATGAGGTCCAAACTTGTAATTCTTGTCAATAATTTGTGTGTGCAAAGCAATTACAAAATTTGTGAAAGTCTCATGATTTCAAAAAACGCTCTGACTACAGAGGCGTGATTTCCCGGAATCATATAATGAAATGTTGCAGATAAAAAAATGAGACGACTCGGCTCTCTCCCACCGTGGCGGTGATTACAAGAGCGAGACAAAAAATAATAAAAGTGAAAAATCGCTTAGAATCTGCCTAGAAAGTTGAGGACGGCTAAGCGCTGGTAAACCGCTCAAACACGCCCAAGACACAATTATCTCTGGGTCTACTTCTCAAATGACCAATCGACAACGATATGAAGACTCGATGACCTCCAAATGGCCTCAAGGCTCAAACAAAGAAAGATAATTTAACTCGTACCTAAATGAATAAGAATGGCTAGAGTCACAGACTAAGGTACTGAAGGCTCTACAAAAAAATTACTGAGCTCCGCTAAATATTGCAATCTTCACCAAACTTCCAAATTAACGTTGACATTATATATGTGCAAGTCCCTTTTATTACCCTGTGAGGTACTATTAGGAATGGGGCAATATTTCAAATTTTGGCCGCTACGTATAGGGCATTAATAGAAAGATGGAGTCTTATTCGGAACTAGGGCATTATTTGGAAATCTACGGTAAACTAAATCCTTCCCACACCGAACTAAAAGTCCATGAAATGTGAATAAACTAAGGGGTGAGGAGAAACGCTAAACCGGGGAAAAACTCACACGATACAAATGGATTTGTGAAGTAGTAAGTCTCCAGAATTTGTTCCTGGAAGCCTTACTTTTTCCATTCTGGACAAATGCAGGGTATTATCATCATGGGGTTGAAACTGCATGAAACGCATGTTGCTCGACTGTGACAGTTCCGTCACAATTTTGATATGCGGAAAGAATCTAAACAACTTTTGTACGGCGACAATCGTGCTACTGTCAGAAAGGGTGTCCTCCTCGGCTGAATTGGAGAGTTCCTTATTTACAACCACGACGCTCCCTGCCAGCGTTATTCCAGCCCGTAGCACGTCATCTAAACAGTCAATTGAGCCCTGGAACCAATAAATCATCGGGAAGTAGGACACGGCGTCCAATAAAGCCGTGTCAGGCCTCCTCTTCAGCAAAAGAATAATTGGACGCAGTTTGCCTTTGGGCCGGAAGTAAGTTCTCAACGGTATGATGAAATTGTAAATTGCACTCGAAGCGTAGTCAGCTACCAGTATAATTGTGCGATTCTGCCAGTTGTAGTCGTAGGCCGTTCGGTAAGCACAGTGCTCGCAGACCTGAAAGAAACGTCAACTATGAACTCTTGGAATTAGTACCATTTGTCAAAGTACCCTATAATCTAGATCGAGGTCGTTGACATTTTGGCGTTTCGTTTTCGCCCTAATTTAAGTGTTAAATATTTAAAGTATTTATGTATTTATAGTATCGTATTAGCTACTTTATTAGAATACGGAATCGTTTTGTTTTATTCAAGTGAATTTGAAACGTGGTTTCTAAATTCATGTTTAAAAAATCCCAATGTCACCCTGCTTCCGGCCAATTTGAAATGTCACAGAACACTAGCTTAAGTCAATATGACAAAAGTATTTTTGTTCTTTGGAACGTCTTTATACCAGCCACTGCTGGAGAAATTGAAGTGGAGAGAGGTCCCTGCGTTTTTTCAAATACGCTGGCAGAAAATCCGCTGCATCCCGAAGTAAGTGCGTTGAGAGGGGTTGATAATCCCAGGCCAGAACCACTGTTATTAGGAGATTTTACTCGCTTTTCCTAGCGTTAACCTACTGTAGTTTATGTGCATACGTCATTATCAAGGAGTCATGTACAGTCTATACGATGCTCCATTTTTAGAAACCTGTCGTTATTCGTCATATGAATTTCCCAATAGTTCTATACGAGTAGGAACTTTTAGCATTAGCTACCTTAGTGCTATTCTGTAAAAAAAGAACCGTCCTGTTAGTTTCAGGCATTCAGTACCAAGATTGAATATAGACATGAAACATCTCCAGGAACCTATGGAGACTCCCTCTGGCGGACTTCATACAATTTGCCATAGCCTTTGGTTTGCTGATCTCGTCCGAGACAGAACTGTTCCGGTGCGAAGGTGTCGGACATTAGTCACGGTCATGGTCACTGTCACCAGCCACCTTCATCAGTCACTGTCCCCTGTCACTGTCATATGTGATTTAGTTTTAGTTATATTGTATAAAGTAAATAAACTTCTTCCCCAAGATACTGAACCTACTTTTGTGAAAAAACGCTGGAGAAAGTCCCTATAGCCTTTCTAAATTTTTGTTCCCAAACTTTGTCTCCTCTGTAGAAATTGAATGAATGGTTGAGATCGGATGGGAGGGCTCCTTACCTCAGCCAGTTGAAGACAGCACAGCGGTTTCTTGTCACGAAGGAGGTAGCACAGTGTGGGAGTGACACCAATGTACGGTGTCTCCGGTGGAAAGCCCTTGACAACGCCACACAAGGTTTCCCTTGGGCCGATCCAGCCACTTGACTTTTCGTCCTCGGCCTCGTCGTCGCTGGTTTCGCCACCTTCACTTCCCATCAGGTCTGCCGGGGCCCCCATGGTCGACGAATTCTGAGTTCCTTCAAGTGTCCCAGAGAAAAATTCAGGTACTGGCAGTATGCACGGCCTTATGGGATCTATAAACGTAGAACGATTTTCTCAGTCCCCCCGTTCTCAAGCTACAAGTGTTAAGTAGCTTAATTTAGCTGATGGCATTAGAATGAATGAAATGAATGGCATTAGATTTTTTTGTACTTTGAAGGGACTCGAAACTGGTCAAGAGCATTTTCTTTTTAGATTCGCATTCCACTCTACGTTTCATCTTTTCATTTTCAAAAACGTATCAGCCAATTTCAGAATTTTTTGATGAAACCACGGGCCGTAGTCCAGGGTGTTAGAAGACTGCTCATAACTTAAGTAGGTGCCGGGATCGAGTCCAAGCACCAGCACAGAAAAAAAAGAGGTGGCGTGGGACTGGTGAGTGGAAGCCTGGAAAGGTGCGGTCGTGGAGGATGGTTTAGTTTGTACATTTACGTTCCGAAATTCTCTCGTCCAAATTATGCATTTTCAAGTACAGTAAATACACTACAGCCGTGCATTCAAATTTGAACAGGTTTACCATAATGCACCGATAAATGAAATTCAGGCTTTTTGCCCTCCCAAAGAGCAGTTGAAAAAACCTAGTTTAGTCGTAAAATGTTATTTGAAAAGTTTGGAAATGCTTGCAAAGGAAGAAACTTTCCTTACTCTTTGTATTTGGTGCTTCTTGTTCCACGGACCCTTGCCTGGGATCTTTGTCTCCTGATTGGTTGAGAACAGGATCCAGTGCAATTTGTACAATGGAGTGCATCGGTTCAGAGGGGGTGGTCAACATTTGGTTTGATTCGGCTTCTTCCGGTGGAACTACGGCCTTAGTCGGAACTCTCTGGGTGGTTTTGGCCTGAACGACCTCCTCGGCCGAACCTTTCCGATCTCCTTCTCCAGGATTGGTCTCCGACGGCGGCGTATAGGAGGTCGTTGGTGACGCTGAATTTCCGCAAGTCACGAACGATGAATGCTCATCCTTGGTTATGGATAAGTAGAAGCAGAGATCAGACTTTTGCATTATGTGCCTTGGTCCAGGGTTGAGTAGAATTGTGTCCTCGTAGAATTCAGGTAATTGTGCTGGACGAACCCCTACGAGACAAACGCCGAATTTACGATGTGAGTGAAAGGAAGCGTAAGTAAAACATTTCCCTTCATATTCTCCAAAGAAACGAGAGTCCGATAGACGAATGTGGCAGATTTCATTTCCAGAACACTTTCTGTTGAGGCGCTGCCTCTTTTCTTTGGCCATTTGTCCTTCCCTGGACAAAAATAAAGGACAAAAATGGCGAGTGATATGATAAAAATCGAAGTAAGTGTAGGATACAAAATAGTGTAAACAAGAAATAAACGCCCGAAGTAAAAAAAAAAAGCTACTAAAAATGTCGCTAACTTAAATTTCGGTCGAATACTTATTTCTAGTTACAATACTTTTTTTATTTATAACATTTGTGTAAATCGACATATTTCTTCAAAGACGGTATTGCGTTATTCATTTTTTTTTGAAGTTCAAACCTCCTGTTGTTTTGTGGAGAATAGGTGAGTTGATTCATGGCAAAATTTGAACTATCCGTTTCAAAATTTGTGTTATTATCATGTTTTGGAAGACATTAGTAAGATATCTAAGATTTATTTTGAAATGTTGGGTTAGGTTACAATCGAATTCAAAAGTTAAGTCAACGTAGAGGCTTCCTTGGAATGTCCCATCTAAACTTACTGTCCACGTGACGTGTGCAGAAGCAGCGTCACCAGCGTCGATGCTTCGGGGAAGAGACAATTGTTGGCGAGGAGGGCGTACTTGAACTCGTCCTCACAGACCACGTGCTCAGCAAATCGAACATGGAGCTTGCTGTCCGTTTGAACTATTTGAAGATATTGGGGGACAAGTGGAGCAAAGTTCTTGACAGCCCATGACCTCAGAATCGTGTGATCGTCAGCCTCTGATTTATCGGCATAATTACGCGCTGACAGAATGAAGCACGCCTCAGCCTCGCCCAATCTTGCTCGAATTAAGTCAGTGTCCTTGAGACATGACCCCTGAATGTAGATGACACGCTGACTCCAAATTGGCACAGAAAGGATAATGCGCATTGTCGAATCCAATTCACAGGGCGAGAAGAGGACTACAAAGTAATCCTGAAAATTGGAGCACTTCAAGTTAAGCATCGCTCTTTCGCTACTATATGCAAAAAACCTAATGACTATGTTTGCGTTTGTAGGACGTGGTGAAAGTTTCAGGAGTGAAAGTCCTGAGCGGTGTTTCACATACATCGTTTATCTGCACCTTGCAGCCGAGTTTTAGAAAGAAAGAAAAAAAATTTCATACGCATATCAGAGTAAGATTATTTAAAAAAACAAGGCCGTCAGGGACAGGAGTAATCCTAGTCAACACTGCACTATTTCAATTTTTTCAATCGTAATTAAGAAAAAGATGATACTAAAATCTAGAGTATAAAAATAATACGGCTATAAAAATGACAAATATTGTCTGGGAAACTCGGGGAAAGTTTTTGACGTCGATGAAAAGTTGTGAGTAAGCAGGATATTAATTTTTTAATTAGAAACATAAAAAAAAAGTTACCTGGAGAAGGGGATGGGCATAGAACTCGTTGAGAAAGTTCATGATGGTGTCGGCATGAAGGGACGTGGAGCAGACGACGACATGTCGCTCGTGCTGAGTCATATGCAACGAGTAGCTGCTGCCGAGCTTGTGTCGCTCCGTCCACGTGAAGGCGAACTGCTCGTACTGGGAGGGGAGAACACTGAAGGTAATGCAGATCATGGCGACCATAAAAACCTGCGAAGGCCAAATATCAGGGACAAAGTCACCATCGCCCACGGTCAAGAAGGTGACGACGATGAAGTAGATCGAGTGGAACAGAGAGAGACGGCTGTGTCCAGCGCGCTGAAAGTGCTGAACTCCGCAGACGCTCGTGAAGACGAGACAGATGACCGTCGATGCAAAGATGGTCAGTTGCTGAGAAAGCGCTGATTGACTCCGCCGCATCGCTCGATGGATGTCGTACACGTTTTCGAGGGCGTATTTGGCTAACCAGCAGTTAAGGAAGACACAAAGAGATTTCGGAGCATTGGGTGAAACAAGGTCAAGATGAAGGGGACCGTGGCCACTGACTCCAGTGCAAAGCGTCTCGTGAAAAGTTGCTGAAAAATATTTCCCTGAAAGTTACAGAAACCTGGTCAGAAGAACGTTCTCCGGCAATCAATTATTAATAACAGTCAAATTTAATCACGATTCAGCGAAATGCTGCCACTGGTGCGGTATTAATTAATAATTAAGTTTAGTACTAGCATCGTCAATTCGATCAATACAAGCTTTCAACTATACTAATATACTACAAATCTTACACTTTTCCTACTAATATTAAGTTGTAAAGAAATGCCTTCATCTGAACGCACTGCCTTCACTTCATGCTAACCTATTGTAACCCGGTGCAATTTACAGTACACAACAGTACAAATTGTAACATTTTACACGTAAAATAAAATTTATAACGCTAAGTTCAATCCAGGTTTTACGTAGAGTACACTTCAATACAAATAATTCACACTTTTGTACTGATTTTTTCGGTGTAAATGATTTTCCATAAGCATTTTCTTCTAGCATGTCAAATTGGATTATTTACGCTCTTCAAAATCGGAATTTGACTACTTTTTTTTTCAAAATTTTGGCGAAAAATTACCTTGTAATTGAGATATATCAGTAGTAGCGTTTCCGAGAAGCTGACGTTAGCAAGAACGACGTGCATAACCCAGAGGTAAAAATTTCTGTCGACCCAAAAGATTGCTGGCCAATTGATAATGGTATGATATCGGTAGGCTGCTTCCGTGAGACTCAATGAAGCCAGGTACTCCGTTTTATCGCTCGCAATGCATCCGTAGCTGGAAGTTTACAATTCCAGTTCAACTTAATTAAAACACTTTTGTAAATTTTTATCGCCCTTTACGTCCAATGGAGTAATACTTTTGCTCTAGGTGGTACCTAAAATGTCGTGATTGCAATAATTCTCCAAATTTTATGGGAATTCATATTGTAAAACGTCAATTTCCTTGTCAATTGTAAAAAGCCGTAGAATAAGAATATTTTATATTATATTTAAAACGTCAAATTATCTGGACCATCAAAAATTAAATCTCCTGGAACGATAGCATCAAAACGAAATAAAAAAAAAAACAGATATTATTATCTTTATTTTAGCGGTTCAGCTTAATTTTCGTTTCTTTTTTTTTTGTGTGAAAACACCATTATGACACCTTAAATATGAAAAAAGTTGACCCGCTTTAAAAAATTTTATTTAAAACATTGAATGGTTAGTTTTGCTGAATTAAAATATGGTAAACTAGCAGTAGAGCGCCGCTACGCGGCGCTTGTGCCCGGTTGCTTCTCGCAGAAACAGACCAGCACACCAGCAGTCACTATAATGGCAATCTCTCGATCAAATTTGATTTAAGTTAGT
>JAQFYP010001113.1:0-17213 GCA_034694865.1 Bilobella braunerae | reverse complement strand
ATAAGAGAGCAAGATTTTTACGTTGTTTGAGGTGACATCTAATAGTACAAAAGATTGGGACTGTTTCAGTAGAGTAAAAAACTTGGTATATTTGAGTTTTAATTACATTGCCTATGTCGTCTATACACTGCCAATACACCTACATGTACTTGCCTGTTGAAACAGTATTGCACAACTAAGAACCTTATAGTTGAACAAAATATGCTGCTGGAAGTATAACTGTTACCAAAGATTTCGTAAATTAACTCAAAACCAACTGTACAAATTCAATAATAATATATAGATGCCGTTCTTTTAAAAAACCAATTATGCGTTGGCTTTTTAAAAAGTCTTCTTTTATAAAGCCCATCTCGACGCCTTCCTGTAATTCAAGTACAACTTATTTCCAAAAAAAAATCCCAGTTTTGCGAAGTTTTTTTTTTGAGAACACTCGAATATTTGACATTTGGCATAAGCCAAATAGTTTGCATATGTCTTTGTCTATTTTTAAAACGATTTTAGAGACATGTAGCTCGTCCTTGAAATTGTGATGCGCGAGTCACTCTAATTGAGTAATTTTATGCAACCTATTGCTTGCTATTAACTAGGTTAAGTTTTGCCAAGAATAAATAAACCGTGGTAAAACGGTCAACCAGTAGCGAAAGTAGGAAAATTAGAATTAGAAAAATATCATCGGGGGCATCTTAATATTGTGTTTCATGGGAAAGTAGGGTTTGAACTTGAAAGGTCATTTTGAAGTCAGGGGATATTATTAGGGTTGCGGGCGTCATCGAAAACATCGTAACTTTTTGTTTCTTGCAAAAGTAGGGTTTGACCTTGAAAGGTAATTTTGAGTTCAAGGGGTTATTTCCGGGGCAAGGAATGCCCTGCGGTTATTATAACCGTCATAACTTTTTGAATCTTGCAAAAGTAGGGTTTGACCTTGAAAGGTCATTTTGAGGTCAAGGAGTCATTTTTGCGTAACGAGGGCCTCTATGGTCATTTAAACCATCATAACTTTTCGTTTCATGCGAACAGTAGGATTTGACCTGGAAAGGTCATTTTGAGGTAATGGGGTCATTTGGGGAGTTATTGGAGGCCACAGACAAAAATGTCCAATACAAATACTGTTCCCCTGTATAAGAGGAACAACTTTTGTAGAGGTCATTTTTCATGTTGTCGTAGACTAATATAGTTGAGCTTGACCTTTGACCCCCAAGGGGGTCACTTCCGGTCAAACAAAAAAAAACTTGAACTGGGCCTGATCCCAAGGAACTCACATCCAAAAGCAGATTTGAAATACGTTGTGTAGTTCCTGAGATAATCGCGGTAATCGGACGGACAGACAGAACAAAAACATAGCATTCGCTTCGCTTTCGCTACTAATAATTAAGCGTTAAGAAGTCCTCAGGTGAGTTTGTGAAGTGAACGTCGGTGATTAATCAATGTGTGACGATGAGCTGAGATGACAAACCTGTGATCTGATGCTTTAATCAATTTATGAGCGGATTGACAATTGGATCCAATTGAATAACTAGTTTAATTAACGCTTTAGGAAGATTTGATTGATTTAGAATTGATAATTGAATGAATGTAATCTGTACTTCTCTTGTCGACTACTAGAATTACACTGAAATACAAATGTCTGACTGCTTGGGTCCTTAACAGTTCAGATCTGAACTTCAATACCTGAACTGACCCTGAATATTCATTTAAGCTTGTAAAGATTGCTAAAATAGATTATGTACCCGAACTAATTAAAGTAAAATAGAAATATGTTTGTGTTTGCCGCTGCCTATTGCTTTGGCTTAAATTAGATTACTGACACAATCGTCAGGTGGCGCATTGTTCGTAACAGTTTGATAGATGTACACTATGCGTTACTAGGGCAACGTAGCGTGGGAATGTTTGAGCGAACTCATTCCTTTGCTATCTATATGATCAGCCCTAAATTGGAATACTCGCTTTATTAAGTAGCGTCAGCTACGCTTCGTTCTGTCTATCAGTCCGTCCGAGTACCGCGATTATCTCAGGAACTACACAACATTTCTCAAATTTGTTTTTGGATGTGTTCCTTTAGCTCCGGCCCAGTTCAAGTTTATTTTAGTTTGACCGGAATTGATCCCCTTGGGGGTCAAAGGTCAAGGTCAAATATTTTTTTCTATGATAACAAAATATATTTCCTATAAAAGTTGTTCCGGTTAAGAAGGGGAACAACACTTGTATTAGACACTTTTTTGTGGCCCTCGAATGACCCCTTGAACTCAAAATTACCTTTCAAGGCCAAACCAAACTTTTGCATGAAACAAAAAGTTATGATGGTCCCGATGACCATTCATTTCCAAATTAGTTTTCGGGTTGGCCGAGTGGTTAGAGCTTCAGTCTCTCTCCACCACCAGCATTAGAACGGAGGTTCGAATCCCCCGATCAGCCACAAAAAAGTATTTGCTGTTCGTTTTCCTTTTAAAAAATTTATCTTGCCTCTGACCTTGTGTATGTCCGTATCTCCGCGAACTAGACATAAACAGACAGAGGTTATGGAAATTGCCTGATAAGGTTTCCCAACTGTGTTAAGGTAATCCTATAGACTGCTTTCATTTGCATAGAGTCACCTGCGGTTAGCAGGAGAAAGCTACGGCCGTACTTCATGTCAGGTTGGTGTTCTCGGCCTTTGTGCTTTAGTCCCGTAAAACAGCGGAATGTTACGGATAGTCTGCTGATTCCGCTTGATGACTACATCTATGCTAATGAGTCCTTATTCCTACTACATCCATAATCTTCCTTTCATGTTGATCATCCGCTGTGCGGGATTGTCAAATTACAGCTCCTTTACCTTTTCATTTCAAAGTGACGTTTTGACCTCAATATCACGTTACATCGTTTTTGTAATGATTTTTTTTATGATTTAATACTACTTGTCCAATTTCCTAACGACAAATTTTTTTAAATTTGAAGTAAGGCAGCAAAATAGTGCTGTGCTGCATCGGCGCTTTGCTATTTAAAAGTATTGCTTGCCTCAATTCTTGTTCAAGCTAGTTGAATTCACAATTTGAGACTTAGAAATTGAGCATGAGATGATCTTTAGCCGTGTCGAGAAGTTTATTGCTTACAAATGTAAAATAAAAATCGACTCGAACCTTCGATGTTCGAGGTTATGGCATACTGTGTTCTGATTAGTCTATAGGGGCTTTTGTTGTAAACGATAGGAAGAAACTAGGTGAAGTAGATGCCTGGCCACTCACCGCCAACTGCGCTTTAATATAGTAATTACTTTAACATGATCTATTGCTTTCAGCGTTTTTGATCGATTTTGGTACAGTAAACAAAAGGGAGTGTTGTCAACATGAAGGGGAGCATAGCATATATGCAAATGAGATTGTATTCTGAGTTCTCACAAGGCTATTGGGAACCCTATCGGGAAAATGCCATATCTTATGGCATGGCTATGGGATGTCCGTGTAATGCCTAATACATGGGCATGCAAGCCCGTGTATTAAGAATTAACAATTAATTCTGATCGAAAAATTCAAACCTGCGTTCTCCGGCTGACTAGTGTAGAGAGACAGCTCTTAACCAATAAGCCAACTCGCCCGACTAATTCTGGTATAGTGGAATCACCAGACAATTGATGGTGTTCGTTTCATTAGTAACATAGAATTATGAAACAGTTTCGTATTACTTAAAAAGGAAACTAATTTCAAGTCGGCAGTTACATTTGAGACAGGCCCGAAAATTCTTTCGGTTGGAAGTTGACTCCTCAGTAGCAATTTGTGCGTATGGTTCATTGTCTTTTTACTCAATGTGGACTTTAGGTACCAAAGCCTTGTGGATTGTAAAGTTACGCACGCACGTACGTACAACTTGCATTACGGTGATTGCTATGGTGGGTTATTATCGTTTCACTATATACTTTCTATCATTTTGGATATGTTATATAAGCACCAATTTGTGTTGTAGGTACTGAAATAAAAAAGTATCAAAGATTCTACTTTAGGAATGGCACCACTGAAAACAGCACAGAAAATGGTGCTTATCTGCGTAGTTGCACAATATTAATGTCGTAAATTACTTCACGCACATTCGCACTTGCCTAGAATGTAGTCGGGAATACACATAGTTGGAAATAGGGAATGCACAATATGTACGAATATAAGTTTTGTATTTTTTTGTAAGAGAATTAGAAAACACACAAATACAGACAAATCTATGTTGATAGTTTGCCATCACTCTATTAGAAATATTTTGAAACAAAAAACTACGAGATATATTTAAAGTTGTGATTGCAAAAAAGGTATGTTTAAATGCCAAATGTTTCTTAATTTTTGATAAGTGAGTATCAAGTAGCCATCTGCTGATCCACGTCAATATTTGACGTAGCTTCCTTTCTATAATGCGATTTACAAGGTCATTGACCTTTGCGTTCAACTTGCGCTGCAACTATGCTCTAAGTTTAGAAAAAGTTTTAGTTAAGTTAGGTATGATAACATTCAATCCATACACTTTTATTTCTATTCCGTTTGTGCAAATGTGCAGCCCTACTTTCGATTTTAAGCAAAACCAGGCAATTTAAAGTAGAATTTATGTGTGTGAAGTTGTATTTTTCAGTCTCAAGTATGTTTGAAAATATAATACATTTTTTTGCCCCATATGTTGCATACAGTGTCAAATTCATTCACCCATGCAATTAATGTGTTAATCAGCTTTTATGGTTTTCGGAAAGGCATTAAAATTACTCTCACTAGTGAACACTAACAATGGAACTACTCGAGCTATGAAACACGACTTGGCACCGTTCTAACATATGTTGTTAAATACTCCAATTCGATTGCATGTGCTGAGTTTAGCGGCTAACATATCTTGTTAAACAAAAAATAAATCAAAGCCCACGGCCAGTAGTCTGGGGGTTAGGAGACTGCTCCTAGCTTGGGTAGGTTCTGGGATCGAGTCCCGGGACCAGCAGAGGAAAAATGTGGAGGTGTGATTATTGACCACTTGTGTGTGTGTACTTACACCTTGGTATGTCAAATTAGATTGCCTGAGGCGCTCAGACTTCCACGATCTCGCCGAGCAAACAGAACTAGCGCTTCCGGCAGGAAGAATTACTTAACAAATAACAATTAGAATTTATTTGAGTACTCTCAAGTGTTACAATCAAACCAATTGTTTTTACCAATTAAGCTACTAACTAGCTAAAATGTACGTTAGCTAACTAGAAGGCAAAGGCTTAAAAAATCCCTCCCAAGGGATTCCAGGTGTAAAGGGTCTCTTCTTAAAGAAACCCTGGGAGGGCGGCGCTCCATGTCACCTAGGAGTCAAATCAAAACAATCAAACCCCTCGAACTTATACATTCTAATCTACACCAATTTTACATATGTTATCAAGTAGTCATATATTATTGCTTTTATAATCAATTGAACAGCCAATATTCATTAAAAAATTTTTTTTTTAATTTTGATAACTTTCAGAATCTTAGTTCAAGATCTTATCAAAAAAAATTTCAGAAGCTAATTAAATCCGACTTTTTGAAATCTCCGTTTAAAAATTTTATTTTAATTCCAAATAGGATGTGAACATTTCTCAAGTCTATTTTAAAAAACAGATGCACGTAGCGTCCTTGAAAACATGGTCTTTCGACCTCGCGTTTCCAGGATGTTGCATTATTAGCTTGTTTTTGCTAAAGATGGATTAAGTCAGAGTAATGATGACGAGTGTAATCTCTAATAATATATTAATGCAGCATACAATTTTTTACTTTTGCTTTTCATTAAAGTGACAAATAATTAGTTCCTGCTGAGATGAATGCTTACGATCCCAAGCATAACTATTTAAATTTGATTTTCCAAAGACTTCAAAATCGCACAATTTCCAAAAACGAATTCACAGCCGCTTCGAAATATTTCAGATTTCTTTATTTTGCCTTGTTGCCTTCTTTTTTGGCTCCTCGCACTGTTACTTTCAACAATTTGAGCACGTAAGCTAACTCGTAATTTTAATGGCCCTGACCCTTTGCTAACTTTTAACTAACAACTAAAATTCTGACAGTTAGTAGTTGACCTCGTTGCAGTTTACGTTTTGATTAAACTTTAAGAATCACGCATAACTTAAAGCGATCTCAGGAACCCTTAATTTATTTTTATATATTAAGACCGGAAAGTGCATGCATTAGGCATTCTTTAACAAAACCTATTTTTTGCACTCCTTATCATCAACCATGCATTTGAACTTTTTGGCATTATTACGAGAAACTTTGTTATTGCTGAAAAATGAAATTTGGGTGCAAATAGAGGCAGCGTTCATGTGCAATTGAAAAGTTAATCACGTTTAAACTAGCAAAACTTGCCCGTTTTGAGACAAAAAATCCTTAAATTTAAATCAATATTATCTTATCTTAGGGCTGGCTTGATTGGCTTTTCTTATTTTAAGTTCTAAGGCGTATTTGCGCATAGTAAAACCATTACTCATTTGTTTGTTTGATAATAGATAACTGTTGAAGTAAACGGAGTCGAGTACATCAACTGTGGTTATCCAAGCCTTGATGTGGAAGCGATGCAGTAAGTGACACGCGTGGCTCTATAATTTAACTGAAGGGATCACATTACACGCTACAAATTTCAATTTCCCAACTTACATGAGAAGTATTTCAACCGTAGCACGTGTTGGGATATGTCACCCCAGCGCATGAAAATGACCCAAAACTGATCATTCTGGCAGAAATTTGTTGTTAAATTTATACTCGGATTTTTTTTTAAATTATCGGATTAAATTTCAAAACTTGAAACAATGGAAATCACGGGTTTCCATTAGGCTTTCCAAGAAACGGATCAGAAAATTTTATTTTATATTTTAAGTTCTACCAAAATTATTAGTTTTGGGTACCTTTTCATGTGTTGGGGTGGCATATCCCAACACGTGCTACAGTTGAAATACTTCCCATGTTAGAACAATTTTAGAATAGTTTCATAGAAGCAATTTTTCAAAAATCAATTAACTTAATATTGCTAAAAATTGTATGTTGTTGTTGTATTTGCAATTACAGGATCGGTTTGTACCACATCTTTGTTCCAAGAGAATACTGTTCTGAAAATTCCACTTGGTGCGAATCGGGTGACTACGAATGCGCTCTAATTCCGGATTTTCGAAATGATGCGACAATTTTTAACGTAACAATTGACGGTAAATCAATTGTCGAAAGTGGCGCTGAGATGGGAGGCAACTGGCTCTGCCTGGGTCGGTTTCACTGCAGTTCTTTTGTTTACGCAGACAATTCTGACTCCTCCTCCAGTAGATCTTGCTCCTCCTCCAGCGAATCTAATTCCTACTCCAACGAATCTAGTTCCTTTTCTAGCGAATCTAGTTCATCCTCCAACGAATCTAGTTCCTTTTCTAGCGAATCTAGTTCCTTCTCTAGCCAATCAAGTTCCTCCTCTAGCGAATCTAATTCCTCCTCTAGCGAATCTAGTTCCTTCTCTAGCGAATCAAGTTCCTCTTCTAGTGAATCTGACGAATAAAACTCTACTCCAGGTCCTCTTCCGCATCGAGAAGCTAAAATTTACATAAAATAAATCAGCAAATTGTTCGCAACTACTATCTATTTTGTTTATCATGCGTCAGATTCTGAGAGTGCCTCTACAACGATTATTAAAAGTTTGAAAATTGGGAAAGAAATTGTGACCTGTTATTGCAGGAAGTCAAATCCACTTTGACACAAGAATGTAAAATGGTGATAAATGGCAGAAAACTTTGATTTTTTCATTTATTTGCTCAATAATTACAGCTTTTATCAATAATCAATTTTTTTATTTTATTTCATTTTATGAAATTTTTATTGGACGGTCGTAAACTTCAAACTTTACAAACAACCAAAATTAAAATGTGAACAAAAATGTTAAAAACATTAAACTTATAAACAGTGTCCGGCTTCCAATTTAATAATTTAATGTTATTAATTAAATAACTTTTTTTGTTTTAGTGTAATTCTTAGGTACAAGTCCCCGGAATGTTGTTTTTGACACCGCTCTTACATTGATCTAGAGTTCTTAGTCATTAGTGACGTTAATATGCAACGTTAATATTTCCATGTTTAACTTGCACACTGTCTTTAAATGGATTTGTTTGCTCTTCGTTCCACTTCCCTGAAAAATATATTTAGTAACGACCAGGGGAACTAATCAACTTTATGCTAGCTCTTTGGAAAAACCAATGTCATATTATGGTTGTATTAAAAATTACACTTTTGGCACAAACTTGTGCCGACCTACTTTCACCATCTAAAATTTTCATCGATTTTTTTTTACATTATCTCTGCACAATACAAAAAAGTGCAAGTTTCCTCTACACTTTCACGGCTCCAGCTCGAATTCCGGCTCCGACCAAAGGTAAGGCCGCTCCACCTTGGCTCGGCTCCTGCTCTGCAGTACAAAATTTACAAATTTACGAGAATTGTAATAGATTTTTTTTATTTAAATAAATAAATAAATAATAAAATAAATAATAGATTTTTTATTGCTTGTATTGAAATCAAAGCAATAGAGCATACAGTTATTCCGAAACTGATCCGCGAATGGTTACACAAACTACTGGAGACGCAAGTTTTGTTCATAGTTTGTTTCTATCGCTTTGCTATACATATGGCGTTGTACTATATAGAAAATTAATATTTAGAAAAGTTAGGATATATTTAAAAAATTCAAAATTCAGCTAAGAAGATGAGCTTTTCAGCGTCCAATTTTTATGTTAAACTACGTCAGTGTGCGTTAAAAATCTATATGTGAGGATCGGCTACGGAGCCCCAGCTCCGGCTCCAATCTGGCTTCTGCTCCGGCTCCGGAGGTTGCTGGAGCCGCTTCACCATGGCTCGGCTCGAGCTCCGAGACGGATCCAGATCCGTGAAAGTCTAGTTTCATCTTCTCAGACATCAGGCCTCTACGTACGTGTGAAAATTTTGCAAAAAAATACGCACTGGACGTTGCACTTTTTGTCACTCTCCAAATCTTCCATTTGTTCTAATTTTTCCATAAAATGCCAAAGGTCGACTACTCTTTGAAGGCTACTTGGATGGGAAGCTAAAGTATACTTGACGGAGTTCACTACACAACAGCAAATCAATCAATCAATCATTTTATTAAGATATTACCGAAGATCAACAATATGGTGTTAGTATTGTCCAAATAGTGAAATTTTACAGAATAACATAACAGCTAATTAGCTTAAGTCAATAATTATGCTAAGGAGTCTGATGGCTAATTTGCATACAACAAAGTCAAAATTATTTTAAACATAGAATCGATGAGACCATAGTTATTTAGAAATGGTTGAGAAATTTAAAACAATGCTGGTAAAATACAGTTACAAAAGTTACAAGATTGAGTATCCGCACACAGCGTTCGAAATGAAAACGTGGTACTTCTTCTACGTATCGTGCTCAAGGCAGGTGGTAGTGAGGGAGTAGATATATTGGTTGAAAGCAGTTGTTGGTGGTGGGAGTAGTATGCCGGTTGCAAAATTTGCTCTTTCTCTATCGTTGGAGGGACATTCCGTCAGGACATGGTGGAAGGATAAACGAGAACCACAAAACTTGTAAGCGTCTTCCTAAGAAAAAAAGTGAAAAATGTAAACAAAATGTTGTTCCATTAATGAAGGGAAATACCGTTTGTATAAGAAACTTTTCTCTAGGCCCCATATTTACCCCTAAAATGCCCCCTAATTTTAAAAATATGACCTTCAAAGGCAAGCATTAACTTTGCACAAAATAATAAGATAGCTCAGGTGCCCTTTAGCGTTACCCAATCTACCCCTTAACTTTAAAATGATGTTGCAAGATCAAAATCAATGTTTACATGAAGTAAATAATAAAAAAATTTAGTAGTTCAAATAGTTTTGATAATTGGCTTTGGTTTTACTTTGTCCTACTGATTGTGAGTATCATGAATATCACCAACATTTTGAATTTAAAATTTTCGTTGATATCCAGCCTGGTTTAATTCTGTTTTATTTTGAGCCCCCAAAACCCTCTTTTAGGTAAAATGTCAAAAAGTTCATCTCTATGACAACGAGAAAAGTGATCCATTCTACAAAAGTGTTGCTTTGTGAAAGGGAACAATATTTGTCATTATCATTGGCCCCCTGTTGACCACTACTTGTCTACCATTACCATCTAATTGTGCCTCTTAAGGGCACATACTTTCTTTGCAAGAAGAAAGAGTGTGACCCCTTAACAACTGATCATGGTCAAAAGGCGTGTGAAATCAACATCGGAGACCTGTAAAATCTGAATCTATGTCCCTATAACTCCCGTCTTAGGACGGGCTTGTTTGGCTTATGGTTACTAAAAGTGTAAGAATTATTCCGACTTTAGTAAAACAGCGCTTGTATTTTTAACATTCCTTGAGTTTCCCGACTGCAAAATTGTTTTGCTGATAGTATTATTTATGGACCTTTCAGGATGTGATAGGTTTAGATTTTTAGAGTAATAGCAACTTTACAGTCGCTCCCATACTGTCAAACTGTGATTTGCTATTTAAACAGTGTTTGTCAAAACTTCACTATGAAACAGAAGCAACTTGAAGGGTAAGTCTTAAAAATAAAAGTTAAAGTTAAAATGAAATCCTTTTTCTCGTTTATGCAGTGCTGTTGAAAATACATTATTTTCAAGAGGCGCGGGCAATAGTGATCTGATTTACGTAGAACATTATTTTTAAATTTGGGAAAGGTGAAAAGTTGATTTGGGGTTTAAAATTACGTATGTAACTGACGTCTATTCAGTAAATAATACGTCAGTTTTGTAAGCAGTCACGAGGGGACTGATTTATTAAAATTATTTAATTTAAATGACATATTTTAGATCTAAAAATACATTTTTTTCAAAACGAGAGTTGGTTTGTTATCTTGTTTTAGGAAAAGTTTTTATGTCGTTTTGATTGGAGTTTTTAATTATTATTTTAACCTATTATTTTTAAGACGATTTGAAAAATGTGAGTATAAATCTTGTGTTAGAGACTTACAGATTCATGTAAGCGTATTTTAATGCAAGATTTAAAATTTCTTTACACTGAAATAAATCACTTGAGACAGTTGACTTTGAATTATATTGTCAATACACTGGCAACACACCTCCGTGTATTTGCTTGTTGAATCAGTATTTTACAACTTAGAAACTTATAGTTGAACAAAATATGCTGTTAAAACTTTAACTGTTAATAAAGGTTTCGTAAAATTACCTCAGCACCAAAATTTGTTAAACAAATATTATAATAATTACAAATACATTCTATGTGACGCGTTCTTTTAAAGAGCCAATCTCAACGCCTTTTTATAATTCAAGTACAAATTATAAAGAAGTGATAAGTACAAAGAATTATTACTAACTTTGGGTTGAATATTGCATAGTTTTTGTAATAAACAAATTTGATTTTAACTCGGATACAGTTTAATAAAAACTAATTTATTGTTCAAACTAAAGCATAACAATTAAGCACATTCATCACCGTCGTCTCGCCAACTACCTAAGTTTTCCTGGCGCTTTGGGTGCAACGTTACAATATTGTTTTATTAGGAACGTAGCGCAAAAGTGAAGTGTAGCATGTAGAAGAGTTTTCTGAATGTAGCGGGCCTCTATTTACTTGATTACTTGAGATTACTTGATTAGCGATTTTTTTCTTGCTCTTTGACATTTGCCTATTGCCTGGTCAACGTGCTTGCGCTTGTGCTAAGTGTGGGGGAGGATGGTATCGGCCTGTGAGTTGGCTTGGAAGTTCCGAGGATTGAGGCTGAAAGCTTTCTGCTGAACAGAGAGCGTGGGCTTGACCACCGAGGAGACTCTGCTTAGGCAGAGGCTCAACCCTGTTTTTCGCATACCAGCCCAAGCCCACCCTCCACGACCGCAACTGTCGAGGCTTCTATTCACCACTACCACACCACCACCTTTTTTGTGTTACCCACTTACCCAAGTTAGGACAAGGGTCCTAGCCCCCCGAACTACGGGTTTCGGGCTCCAATACCCCATTCGGGCAAGGGAAGTGGGAAACCTTTTGAAAAACCTTTCCATATTGGCGACACCGGGACTCGAACCCGTGTCCGTCCATGGCTAAAGCTCAAGGCTCTAACCACTTGGCCTACAAGAGTTGGACATTAGCGATTTCTAAATATCCTTATGGCCGGTTCCACCAACGCCGGTTAACTTTAGTCGCCGATTAAATGTTAATCGGCGATTAGTAGATAAGTGGAGAACATCGGGGAATTAACTTTAATCGGAGATTTAACCGGCGGAGGAGTACATTCGATTGGTGTATCGCTCGAGTGGTTATCGAGATAATTAACTTTAAAGTAGGAAACTACTTTTAACTTAATCGCCAATTAACTTTACCGACGTTGGTGGAACCGGCCATTAATCGTCTAACTGAACAGTAATTAATTAACGCTTCCCTAATTCATACTTTAATTAATTAATTCATCACGCAATTAGCACTAATTTACCTAGTTGCCTTAAATTCAAACGTTTTTAAGTTTGAAAACGACAATTTCTGTATTCGCTGCGCAGCGACAAGCATGTTAGTGCTTTAAGCGACGTGTTGGTTTTAAAGTGTTTGTTCACTTTCAAATTGTAATTTGAAAACATGTAAACAATAGGCTTTGCGCTAATTCTACATTCAAATTATTCTTACATTCATATTTTTGGCGGCGCAACCTAAACACGCTACATACGAAATTTTTGAATGTAATCCGCTGCATGGCACAATTGGAAAATTGCTCAACGTTCCTTTATTTAGGTTGCAAAACAAACTACTCAAACTTTTCTTTTAAAGAACGTTAAATAAAGTATATAATCTTGTTCATGTTGATCTTGTTGATTGATCTGTTTTCGTTGTATCCGATGTGTTTTACTGTACAGGCCTATATTCTATTTCTAAGACACGGAAACTAAAGATGTAGATTCCTTGTGTAAGTTTGTGTCTCGCCCTCAAGTAGTTTTGGAATCACAGTTGAATGTACTAAAGTAAGAAAGTCACATGCTAAAGAAAACTCGTTTGTTATTTGCAGGTTTTAAAGATAAAATAGTTTAGATTATTATTTTCTAATTCTAATTTTCCTATTTCCGCTACTGGTTGACCGTTTTACCACGGTTTATTTCCTATCTGTTCGTAAATTACAGCAGCAACGCTCCTTTGCTATTAAAATCATAATGCACTGAACACTTGCTATAATAAGCCTGGCCAACTCCAGAGAAACCAAAAACTAAAATCATATCCATCCACAGGCTTATAAGTAAATAAATGAAAAAAAAGTTTTGGTTTTGTTGAAACCATTATATTGACGTAACACTTCAAGGCAAGACGTCTAGTTTTTTTTACTCAAAATAATATTTATATACACCAATTCTTAGTATTATTGAAAATAATAATGACTGTTGTGTCGGCGATAAGAGACGATAAACAATTTAAATTTTAATGCTGTATCAAACAAACAGTTCATATTGTCTAGAATAAAAAAAAAACTAAACTTACTATGTTATTTTTATTAAAATTTCAGTATTAAGTGCTTATTTCTGCAATTTTATGCAAAGTCCGAGCATTAGACCCAAAGTCTGAGGCTTAGACCCAAAGTTCGAGGATTAGACCAAAAGTCCGAGGATTAGACCAAAGGTCCGACGATTACACCAAAAGTCCGAGGATTAGTCCATGCAAGTCCAAGGAGTCTGAAGGTCCGAGTAGTCCGAGGATTATTCGGGTCCGAATCCTAGGGCTGACATGTGGCTGGAAGAGTGAATAACCTGACCTTTTGACCCATGCGGAGGAAATCAGTCCCTTGTAGGAAGAGTAGGCTGAAAGGAGCTAGCCAAGGGCTAAGTCACTTAAGTACGAGGAAGCGCTACTTCCACTACTCACAAGTTTACAGAAAATGGAACGCTCGCTGGAATTGCTGTAGCACTGGAAAAGTCCAGTCCGATGTACAGAAACCTGGAAGCCGCTAACCAATAAATTTAGAAACTAAGCAAACCGCCCGTAATTGTACGAATGTAACTAGTCCAAAGTAAAAGTCAATTAAAGTAATAATTACAGCTTATTTGTAACAATAAAGATAAGTTGCAGTTTATCACTTACAGTTTCATTTATAAATCCTTATTGATGAAGTCATACTTACACTATGTTTAACCTAGAATAACCCCTTTTCCCCGCAGGCTTGTTTAATTCTGTTTAAAAAATGGAAGGGTATAGGTTTCAAGCTTTCTAGGGATCAACCTTCTCACAAATTTTAAAATGTACGATCAATAATGCAATCTTACACTAATTGAACCCTACACGTTAGCATGATTCTGTCGTAGACAAATTTTGTAAAACAAAAATGTTATTTTATTTCTACTTTGACTTGATTAAAGTGAAGCTTGAGGTGATGACTGCGCTTGGGATTTCCAAGCGGATGTTTAGCTTTGTCGGAAAAGTGTGGACTTGACAAAATGTGTTTCAATTTAGAGTTAGAGCAACGTGGCAGCTTTTTCATACATTCAAATTTAAATTTCTAATTAAAAAAATGCTTGTCATCACTACGAAATGAGGAAAATAAAATTTCTCTGTGCAGTAATGACGCCGACCTAACTTTAACGAAAAAAATATTTTGAAGGAACGGCTAAACCGTTAAAAATACATTGTTGTTCATAATTTAAGAAAACGACGAGAACAAAGATTTGATTTAGGTAAAACACCATTTTTAAACGCAATTTTAACAGGACTTTAGTTACTAAAATTACTTACGAAATCATTTTCTACTCTGTTAAAAATACATCATTTGGTACATTTAGGCAGGAATTAGGACAATATAACTTTGGTTTACTTATACTATTATGTTTATGTAACAAAGTTAATTTTAGTTTCAAAACAACAATATTTCAAGAAGGAGAGTTATGTGGCTAGTAATGTTTTAAGAAAAGTTTTTGCATAGGGTTGGTCTTTTTTACTAAATTTTTAAGATTTAGGATTTTCTTAGACTTTCCATAAGCTTCAGATACATTCGACACTTTTTTTTATTAGTTGGACAACGCATAGAACACTGTATTTTATTTTCAAAATAGTATGTTCGAATTCATTGGTCATTATCCAAAACCAAACGAAACTTTGTGTTTGTACTCTGCAAATTGAAAGAAAAATATGCGATTATTTTCAGCTTCGGTCGAATATTAAAAAATAACGTGTTGGCTCTGAAACAGAATTTAGTTCTGGAGTTCAGTTTTTCTTGTGAAGTGCAATTAAAACGCACCCACGGCGCGTTGGCTAAACAAAATTCTGCCCTAAAAATAACACGATTAATGTCGTACATTTTTGTGCTGAATTTTCAGTAGTTTCAATATGGTTTGATTGAAGCAGGAATTAACAACTTAGGCCAATAATGTTAAAGAAAATATGCTGTTTCAATTTTGTTGGAATACATACTTTATAAAAAAAAATCAATCAAAATCAAGCGCAAAAATACAAAAATTCTTAAAAATGATTTCATGGTTTGGGACGCCTTTTTTCGAGATTACTTTTAAATGGTAACAAAAAAATTTCAATTAAAAAGGAAAAACAATTGTTTTTCTATTTTTCTCTATTTTGAAACTTATTTTTTACAGGCACGTAGCTCGTCCTTGAAAATGTTTTTTGCTCCATTGCATCTCCACGATGCTACACACTAATAATTTTATTTTTAGTTAAAATTGATTGATTCCGACTAATAATGACGAGCGTAATCGCTTAGTAAATATTAATACTGCAAAAAATTAATGTTGCTTCTCCTTCAAATGACAAATAAAAAGTCCCTGCTAATTCGAATTGCTAATCGGAAATCTTGCTCCTTACCTATATAAAATTGATTTTTAAGGCATTCGAAATCAAACAATTTTGAAAAAAAAAAATCCTTACGAATTTCCACCTACCGGTTAAATATGTTCCTCTCCCACATATTCTGTCTCGTTGCGTTATTTTGCGGCACATCGTTTTGTTATTATTACGATCAATATTATAAGCATGTAAGCTGACTCGTAATTATTATAGCCTAAGTATTTCAATTGTCAACTAGCTGAAAGTTTATGTTGATATTAATATATAAAAATAAAAACAAGTATTTTTATAAAATATAAATGTATATTTTAATAAATAATAAATAAATATATATATTATAAAACAACTTATTTTCAATTCTTATTTGTTATTAGATAACTGTTCAAGTAAACGGAGTGGAATACATCAACTGCGCACACCCAAGCGTTGACGGGGAAGCAATGGAGTAAGTAAATGCGCTTTGTAATCTAACTGATAGACTACTTAGCTATTGCGATTTTTGCAGATTACATGCTAATAATATAAATTTCGATTAATATGTATTTTACAATACTCTACCATAGTAGAGTATAGTAATTTCAAGTATACTTCATAATCGCAAAACGTTCAGCTTCTACCCTACTTAGTTTTGTAGAAAATTAAGACTTAATGCAAAAAGGATTCCCGTCACTGTTATAGATCTGCCAGCTTTTTGTGTTACAAGCCCCCATACAACAACGTTTTTCACGCACTAAATTATCTTTATTGGTAGTCATATTAAATAACGTCTTAGCTACTTTATGGGAACGCACTTCTGTCTGTCGATTACCCTCCAACTGATTTTTTTTTAAATTTTTGTAGGATTATATTCTAGGGGTCAAGCTTAAAAATCTGTTATGGGGGTCTGCCCCTTCCCCTTCATTTCGATGAACACTGAAATCTAGAAATCGGTTTTAATGAAATTTTCTAATTTTATATTAAACAAAACATTATTATGGTTTCAGTGACCCAAGTGAACCCATATCCCTCTTATTCATTTCCCCCGGATAAACCCCAACTAAGACTTGGCATTCATTTTGTTTTAGTTTTGTTTGAAACATAATGTTATTATGAGTTTCCTGCCCAGAGAACCTTAAGTCTTATTCCTAATACCCCCTAAGTAACAAAACTTTTTCATAGTAGAATAATAAGCTTTTCGGTTCCGTGCGTTTCCACGTTTATTAATAAGTTGAAAATCGAATGTTTATTCTTGCAATTGTAGCCTTGGTTTCTACCATGTCTTTGTTCCGCGACTACACTGTACTAAAGACTCTACTTGGTGCGAATCTGGTGACTACGCATGTGCTGCGATTCCGGATTTTCGAAGTGACAAAACAATATTTAACGTAACAATTGATGGTGACTCAATTGTCGAAACTGGAGCTGACATGGGAGGCAACTCGCTCTGT
>JAQFYP010001112.1:0-17216 GCA_034694865.1 Bilobella braunerae | reverse complement strand
CCCATACAAGGAGAAAAGTGGGGGCGGGGTAGCCTCCCCACCCAAAGTACGATTTATCCAACTTTATACACTTCTCACGCACAGTCGCACATTGGCTACCCCAAAATTACGGCCACACAAAAAACGACAACAAATGTACAATGATTTACTTTTGGATTAATTTTACATACTATAGTGTGTCTGCACTTGATAAATAAAAATTTATTTACGTGTTAAAAAGGTGTTACCATCCTGCTGGACTGGAAGGAATATTCTCAATAATAATACGGGAATAATTGCCCGTATTTGTGCGTACCGGCTGCACAGAAACTCCCTTCCACTCAACTCTTACTTTTCACCGAGCTTCCACAGATAGGCGTTCAACATACCCAAAAAATATATTTTATAAAAAATTCTTCTCTATTTGACCTAGATGACCCCTGACCCTTTTCTTAGATCACACTCACAACTGAAGAAAACAAGGTTTCCGGCTTTTCCTAGTACGGTATACTTTAAAGGCGCGTTATTTGACATTACCGCAGAGCGGATGGTCAACATGTAAAGGAGGGGGTAGGGGTTAGGAGCTCATTAGCATAGATGTTGTCATCAGGCAGGCACAACAGACTATCCGTAACACACCGCTGTTTTACGGGCATAGTCCACAAAGGGAGGACACCATCCTGAAATTAGGTACGGCAGTAGCTTCCGCCTGATATCCGTAGGCGACCCTAAGCAAATGTGGGCAGTCTTTAGGATTCCGTTAACACTGTTGGGAAACCTTATCAGGTAATTTCCATATCCTCTGTCTGTGTAAGCCTAGTTCATGGAGATACTGGTATACACAGAGTCAGAGGCAAGGTAATCCGAATCCCTCAAGGACAAAACCAACAGTGAAGAATTTTTGTAGCTGATCGGGGGATTTGATCCCGCGCTCTCATGCTAGCTAGTGGAGAGGGGCTGAAGCTCTAGCCACTAGGCCAACCCCGCCAACTCGTAAAATTACAGACTCAGTTTACTTATTGGTTGTTTTCGTTGGCTAGCACTCACTGTATATTTCAAATCATACAATAAAAACTTATTTGTCATTTTACATTTACTAACTACTATTGGGTGGTGTGAGTAAGTAAAACTTAATTTAGGCTCATCGTTGTAAAAAAAAAGATTTAAAAAATCTGAAAAAGTTGACAGTTGGTATCGGCACTTCTAATTAGGATAAAAGTGATCTAATATAAATGCCTAACAACTTATATGGCGATTCTTGAGGTGTGTCAATGGCCAAGAGGGTGCATTGTAAGCATAAAATCTGCCTTTACTTAACATTATCGAAATAGCTGTATTCTAACAATTGCATTCCCCTACTAGTCCTGCCAATACGTTAAGAGGCAACTCCGCAATTTTTTTAACGCTAATGCGAATTTCTTTTCCAGCTACGTGTGACGTACTCAAGTTTTGAGCTTTATTGAATGAATATTTTTCTCATCTAATATACAAAAAATCGTCATAGGAAAATTGGTGGTGAAGGCAGGTGGTAACTTTCTCGGTTTTCGTAAAAAAAAAATGAGAAAAACACATTCTCACACACTGCGTCAATTCTAATTAGTTTTCACTCATTATTTCCCAGGTACTACACTACAGTCATGTATGTTAAAGAATGCAAGCTTAAAACTGATGATGTGAAAACTATTAAAACAAATTGATAATTAATAAACCGAAGTAAAACGGTCAACCAAGTAGTGAAAGTAGAAAAATTCGACAGATGACATGATACATCAGAAAATTATTTGTGCAAGGTTAGGTTCTGACCTTGAAAGGTCAGTTTGACGGCAAGGGGTCATTTCCAGGGAAATGGGTGCTCTATGGTCATCGTACCATTATAACCTTTAGTTTCATGCATAAAAGTTATAAAAGCATTTTTAGAAGACATTGACTATTCTTAACATTTACGATTGCCACTATTTCAAGAAATCGAAACAATAGACGAGATTGATGTCAAGCATTGTAAAACACGGAATTTTTTTGACGCGGAGATTTTTTTGATTTTTTGATTTGATTTTTTTTTTTTAAATAGTTTTTTTTCACCTACCATTACCAATTCACATCTTGCGAACTACACCTTCGGAATGCTCGCAATACATTGTATTCCACGACGTTCCTACAAAACAACATCTTCTACACGTGACATATTAATCACAAGGATGTCAAGGCTGGTGCCTGTTACTTATGTTAATTCGGCACCTTCGTCACTAATATCTGCTTAACTTTTTTTTCCATTTAGCCGAATTTTTTTTTAAAAATTTGAAACTACAATTCTACTTTTGATGTGAACCTAAAAGATCGATATAGTTTTGTTTTCGATGAGAGTATCAAAATTTCAAAAAAAACTTTAATAGCAACATTGATACAAAAATATTCCAATTCAACATAATTTACATTTTCGGTGGGAACAATAAGATTCCTGTCAGCTTTCAATAACAACATGAAATTGAAATCAATTTCAGTTTTTGATGAGAACTTTGCAATCTGTAATTCTTATGCTCGAAAATTTAGATTTGATCAAAATTTCAATGTTTGCATCGAAAACTAAAGTTACATCGAAAAATACATTGTTCTTATTTTGAGGTCCACATCTACTACTTCACATTTCAAATTTTTTCTTGGCTTAGCGGAGAAATAGGGACTTACAGCCACCTTTCCTCCTCTGTTGGCTACTATGACATCAATTGCATTTAACACAATTATTATAAATGTCGATATAACCAAACGATTCTTTTCATTAAATTCAACGCAACCCTTTTTTACTACTCTTCGTCAAAACTCCGCAAGTCATGAATCCTATTCTGCTGTCAACAGTATTTACACTATTAGGCGTCTGCTCTGTGATTGGTTCTCGCGAAAAGCTTTTGCAAATCTTGAAAGAGACCGTCCCAGGAATTGCAACCGTCGGAGTTTTTGCTAAAGTAAGTAATCTAGACGACTGTATATGCAAAACTAAAATTCATTGTAATTAATTGTAGGATATTGCCAATCGTCGTATCAATCAATCAATTAATCAATCAATCTTAGGTCGAGGATCTGGGGGATATTTTGGTGTGGAAGAAAACGGCTTCAGAAACCGAGGCCGAAATTCGTTACAACAATTTTGAAAAAACACTCGTCCTCCTACCAGAGCCAGTGAGATATGATGGGAATCTAGAAGAAGCGTTTTCCATCATGCTCAAACAAAGCAGTGCCTTTATCATGAATTGGGTAAAAAGAAATTCTCGTGGTATTAAGTAATTTTAATATTGTTTATTATATTTTATAATTTAAATATAATCAATACTATAGTGATAATATTTTACGTTATTTTATACTAAGATTTACTTTAAAAAGAGAAAAATGACCGCGTTCAATACATATTTTCTGGCAAAAATACATTGTATTCATACAAGTTTTATTAATCAACTAGCTGACGTAAAGACGTCGATTCGATGTGTAAAAACTGATTTTACCCGTTGCCAAATTGAGCAATTACATGGCAAGTGTATTGCATTGCATTTGCAATTGCAATAAAGCATTCGTTAGTTTTGTAAATTTGCAAATGCATTGCAACTTGTTTGCAATGGCAAATGGTGAAACCGAAAAGTATTGCAATTACAATGGCATATGGTGAAATCAGTGGCAGTGGTGGTGTTTCAGTGCAATGCAATTGCTTTACAAAAACACAAATTGAGTGCTTTGTGCATTGGCAAATGGCAAAATGCATCCTTCAAATTAGCGTATTCCAAATTTATAGTAAGTAATAATTAATTATTAATTTTTTTCTATTCTTTCGAATTTGTAAAAAAAAAAAATACACAGTTGGCAGATCAAAAACTGACTCCTGTTGGACTAGGGCTTGGCTGGAAAATTTTTGATGAACAGACACCAAAGACGATCAGATTCGTGATTTCGGCTTCTTATGGTAAATTACTCAAGGTTAATTTTGAAACAAAAAAAAACTGCTGTTCTGATTCCAAATTATGTAATGCAATGGTGAAAAATTTTCATTTAAAAAAAATCACCATATAATTATGCGAAAATTTCTTTTATCAATATAGAAAATGCAAGTGCTTTAGAAGCAAAAGGTCTCGCTGGTAAGCACTTCAAGTCAATTTTAAGCATAGCTACGATTATGGATGGGCCCGTTCGTTTCCGTTTTCTAATTTTTTGGAAACAAAATGCAAGGCCATTTCCGTTTCATTATACATTTTTCATGGAAAATACTATAGCAATTACAATTTGGAATAATGATTGCTCAATAAATTGTAAATTAATTGTAAATCTAAGTTTCATGAACTTGTAAATCTAAGTTTCCAGTATAATGTGTACACAAATTTTGATGCATGTGCCTAATTACCATACGGCTTGACTTTTCCACCGTTTCGTTTCCGTTTCCAAAAAAAAATAGTTTCGTTTTTGTTTCCAAGGAAAAAACATTTGTTTCCATGCTATTCGTTTCGTTTACAATTTCTCGAGGAAACGTAATGAAACGGAAACGCCCATGCCTAGCTACAATTCACCTTTAATATTCCAAATCCAAACACATTAATGAAACTGAACAAACCGTGCTTAATATAATAAGTATTATATAATGTGTATATTAATAATAGTTGTACTGAAATTGAAAGCCAGTAAACTAAACATACAATACAAGCAATGCTACCTTTTAATAGGTTATTTAGTCTCTCCTTAACTAAAATTTGTTTGCAGCTTTTAGAAAACGAGCTCTTGAATTACACAACACACTAAGAGCGAAGCATGGAGCAGTACCACTGGCTCTAATCAACAACATGGCAGAGCTCAAAAAAGTAATGATTGGGTACTCTGCCTATAAAAAATTAATTTGCAAATCAACAAATTTTTTCATCAATCAACAAATCAAACAATTTAAATAAAGTAATCTACCTTTAATAGAATGTAATCCGCTCAGCTCAGGGCCATGCTGATACCCATCAATGGGAGGATGGATTGACACAAAGCGAAGAATCCTCGACAGGAAAATGTGGAGAAAATTTGTATCATATAATTGGAAGCTGCGCAATCCCATTTGCCGAGACTGCTGCCGAGCGCACTTGTAACTTTTGGTGAGTAGAACACAATCAACACATTAGCAATATCCAATATAGTAGCGAAGCCCGCCCGTCCTAGGACAGGATAATTTTTGTATGGCTAGTCTACGTCGCTTTCAAAGTTTTTGCGAATAAAATTATTCATGAGTGCCAATGTATGTGAGCTGGGCGAGAAAAAAATTGTAGGAGTCCTTTAGTGAAATTCTGCTTCTGCTTCTGATTTTTTTTTGAATTCCCGCGTTCACTCGCTTTGTTACTCACGTACAGCCACTCATCGGCTAATTCAAAAGTACGACCATATACAATACAATATTTAATAACTAGGATATATGATGTATATAAATTAAATTATTATTATTATTACATTTTTTTAAATTTGGACAGGTACGACAAAAAAAATGGATACGACTTTGATACACCTCAATTTTCATACAAAACAGGGCTGTTTACGCAACTGGTCTGGAAGGCAACGACGGAGTTGAATGTTGGCATATGTTACGGAATGCCGAATCGTAAAACCGATACAAGAAGATATGCAGTAGTGGTTGGACGTTATTACGAAGCCGGTAACGTTATAGGGGGAAATAATGATATGCAGAATTTCCGTGACAACGTAGAAAAAGCTAGATAGGCTCTTGAAATTCATCAGAAAATAAAATTTCTGAACGTAAATATTTATCTGGGAATAAATATTGCTGGTGAAAAATTTGAATTTATTAAGTAGCGTATTACCTAGTTTATGGGAATGTTCTGTCCGTCCGTTCGCGAAATAACTCTTGAACGGATTAACTTTTTGCAATTTTGTTTGCGGGAGAATATTCTCGGGGTCAAGAGTGATGTCAAGTTCAAAAATGGGTCACGAGGGTCATTCCCTTCCCTCTGATTTTGAGGGAAATCGGAATTTTAAAAAATCTATTTTTACATCAAATAAAAATTTAAAATAGACTCATTAGGCCAAGTGTCCCCTGATCCACCTTTCAAGACCCCCAAATTTACCCCCAAAACAGAAATTGAATTTTTCAAAATTTTCCTAGTATTATACGAAACGAAAGCAAATGATATTAAAAGGAGAGTTAACAACCCAAATGACCCCGGGAACCTTTTTTTATTTCTATGACCCCGTAAATGACACCCATTTATTCAGTCGAGTAAAATACGCTACTTTGGTTACGTGTATTTGCAACGGTTTATTAAACAAGCATGAGTTGGCTTTGTTGGCTAGCTACAGTGGAGTCAAGTGCCAACTGTCACGACTTTGAGGTTCCCTCGGATTAGTAATTTTCAAATTTCAAAACATTTTAATATTATTTGAAAAGAAAATTTATTTCAATTCGGAAGTTACTTTTGACACATATAGAGGGAAGGACTCATTAGCATCCATGTATGCAAATAAGGGCAGTCTTCAGGATGACCTCGACACTGTTAGGAAACCTTATCAGATCACTCCCATATTCTCTTATACAGATTTCTCCGTAAACTTCTAACTTGGCATTTTGCAATTTGGGTAGTGCGAAGGGAGACTATTTTGATAAATCTTTATTTCATTTTATTTTAAAAATACAAATAAATTTTACTTACAGAGTAAAAACATAAATCGTGGTAAAACGGTCAAGTAGCGTCAGTAGTGTAATTGGATAAATTATCCTAGTAAGGGGGACGGGCTCATAGAAACGGAGATAGGCGACTTGCGGCTAAAAATGGTCCAACGCCGGTGCACATAGCTTCGCTCTGGAATAACGTAGAAGGTCAAGTGAGGACTATCTGCACTTGGTATCCCTTTTGCTATTTTTTTAATAACTCAACCCTAATTATTTCTTATTCTAATGTAGTGATATTACAATTACCAGCTTCTGATTAGTATAAATGGTCGATGGATGTGAAAAATTATAAGTTTTAACTATTAGAATCATTTGGAAGATTGTTTTTTTTTTAAATAGAGACTTCACTTGGCCTTCTACGTCATACCTTCGATTTTATTGGTGCACTTTCCGTGGACCCTTGGAAGAAAATGGGTTTGTTTGTAAACAAAACGAAATGCAAACCAAAGATTTGAAATTAGCGCAACTTGAGATTTGCGGGAGCGGCAAATTCAAAAATCTAAAATTTGGGATTCTTTGTCACTTTGAAATTGAACTTTGTCACGGTCACAAGTCAAATCTTTCGTTGCTTAATTTTTCAATTAATTACTCAATTACTCTATTAATTAAACGTTAATTAACTAATCATCTTCGTCATGAGGACTTCATTCAGTATCATTTATACGGTTTTTTCTATAACCACGGTGTGTGGTGTGCACACGGCTGGCGCTACTAACGGTTTCCTACAGCTACGATTAATTAATAATTTGTTTATTTTTTTGCAAGCTCGGCGTCCCTAAAGTAAAAAAAAAAATAGGTCAGTTTTAGGTCAAACGGTCATTTGGGTCACCGGGACCATCATAACTTTTTTGTTTCGTGCAAAAGTAAAGTTTGACTTTAAAAGGTCATTTTGAGCTCAAGCGGTCATTTCCAGGTGAGGGGAGGCTCTAGAGTTATCGGAAACATCAATTAAATGACTTAGCTAAACGTTAAAAGCGTAACTTAGAAAAGGCTAGTTTGGCTTAATTGATCAAAATCTAAGAAAATGACTACTAACTTCTGACCAAACATTAAGTAATTAAACATTAGTTTGTTTAAAAAATACAACGACTTTAGACGATATATGCAGTGAAATTGAGTTTTGTGAGAATTTATTGTTAATGTATTTACCATAAAAAAAAAACTTCCGCCTTCAATAAAAAAAGGCTTAAAAAGCTTTAAAAAAATTTTTTTTTAAGCTCAGGGCAACGCCATGCCAATGTAAAACCACAAACATAAACATGTTTGAGCAGACTGAGACATACCTACTCTACCATGCCTAGTTTAGCCCTCATTTCTAATAAAGTGCGGGAGTACGACAAATTATTTTGTTCCAAATTTGAAAAATTTTTAGGAGATATTGGAAACTATGTTCCATAGACATGCACAATGGTTTCTTGGTTAAACGTTTCTTCACTTCCTTAGTCAATCCAGCTAAGACCGCCATATTTTAGGTGAAATTTTACCAGGGAGAAAAGATTTTGATGTGGTAATGTTAAGAATATTTCTATTCGGTACATTGTGAGTATACAATACGAGGTGATCATTTTTGGATCACATTCACTATAGTATTCACTTGTGTCGTATTTTTTAATAGGTAAATGTGAGGCCGCATGTACGTCCGTGCAACACAGCTCCACAAAGACTCAATTACACTTCAAGCCTCAAGTGCACTCGGCTGCTTTAATAATCGGATAGTTAAAATTATTAAAAAAATTGTTTCAAATTTTCACAAAAAGTAAAGCATTGACTAAGCAATCAAGCCCGTCCCTGGACGCTAGTAGTTTCAGGAACGTCTAATTCAAACAATTATTGACTTAAGCTACTTTAACGTTAGGGTATTCTGAAAAATTTTACTCTACTTGGTTCTTACCAACACAAAAATTTTAACATGTTGATCTTGGGTTCGCCATATATCAATAAAATTATTGATTAATGTAGTACCCTACTTGTTACGAGTCGATGATCGCACTATAGACATTTGCAGTTGAAGAACCTAACCACCTACAACTAAAACTAACCTAACAATAAGCAGGGACTTAAAAAGGGAAACCAAATTCATGGTCAATTGTGTAATAAACTGCATTCTGCATTCACAATAGTTCAATAGTCCAACACATTGAGAATGTCGTTTTGATGGCCCAATGGAAGGAATATATTCCGGGTCTTCGAAACCCACTTACATTTAAATGCAAAAGTAGAGTTTGACTTTGAAAGGTCATTTTGAGGTCAATCGAAGGTTATTTTGAGGGTCATTGGGGGCCGCACAAAAGAAACGTGTCAAATAACGTTGTTCTCCTTCATAGGAGAATCAACTTTTGATGAGGCCATTTTTCATATTGTCATACAATGATATTCCTGACCTTAAACTTTGAACCCCAAAGGGGTCACTTGAGGTCAAGCAAAAACATACTTAAACTGGGCCGGATCTCAATGAACAGATTTGAGGCATGATGAGTAGCTCCTCTGATACTCGTACAGGACAGACGGACAGACTCGACGAAAACATAAAGTAGCTATTCCTTTGCTTTCGCTACTTAATAAGTAAACACATAGATAGATTAGAACATTGAAGCAAAAAAAGACCGTCAAAGTCAAATGAACCTAAAAAGAAACAATAATGTGGATTTGCAAAGTAAACGTCATTTGATTGCTTCTGTCTGTGATTCGAATTAATATGATCTCCACTCTACTGCAAACTTTTTATTATTTTTTCCCTACATCTTTGGGCTCTGCCCATGGCACAGAGGCGCATGACAGAATTCTAGGATATGAAAATAATAATATTTAATCTAACCATTACATGTGACAGCACACACTTTAAGAATGATAATGTAAGGAAATATATTTTAAAGTAACTAATGCAATTTTGGAATGTGATGTCAATTTGATCCAAATTTTGATTTCTTTTAAGAATTTAATAGTATTTAACCATAGCACATAGGATGAGATCTTAGAAAAAAAAATTAAGAATAGTTTTTAAGCTATTTAAAGGTCTTAAGTAGTGTCAGCGTACATGTAAACCCCCAATCACATGTAAAACTCGTTCTAGAAAAGGAAATTGATACTAATTTTTACTTACAAATAACTAATTAGGAATAGTATTGTAGCTATTTAAAGGTCTAAATTAGAGTCTTGTAACCCCAATCATATGTAAAACTTGATTTGCAAAAGTTATTTGTTACTAATATTTTATTACGATTAATTCATTAGGAATTGTTCTTAGCTACTTAAAGGCCTTAATAAGAGTCAGCGAACATTCAAACCCCTAATTACAGTTAAAACTCAAATTCTCTTAGTTTACTTGTTCTTTGTGAATTACAATTAACTAATTGGGAATCATGTATGAGATAGTTATAATACGCGTCAGTGCCTAAAAGCTTCTTTTTTTAAATGTTATTTTTTTCGATTTAATTTTTTTGGTCAGAGTCGTAAAAAAATTAGTGTAATCTTCTGACCACGACTCTTTCACTGTTACGTTCTAGACGCTTTTTTGGAATTCTTAGTAAAATTTTAAAAATAAAATAAATTTTATTGCATTTATTAATATTTGACGTAAATTCTTGGAGACAAATTACTTTGCATTCCAAAGTAAAAATTAGATTAGTGTATTCAATCGCTCCAATGCTTGGAATGCCATCATTTAGAATCCACATGATTAGTTCTGGATTAGTTAGGATTAGTTAGTTAGGATTAGTTAGGATTTTAGTTCTAGAAGGACCCATTCTAGAAGGCCATCATATTTTATCAACAATAAAAGCGCGCTACGGCGCACTGTAACCACTCTGTTGAAAACATTTCAAAATCACGCAAGTTGATTTCCCCATAAAAAAATTTTGGTTTTAAAATTTTTGCGCAGAGCAACCTGTCTTTCCGTGAGAAAAAGTAAGCAAAATCTACTTTTACCGAAGCCTAAAGGTAAAGGTTCTGCTGCACACAACGAGGTTGATTATAGTTACTTCACCCAGACTCGGTACTTCAAAATTTTCTCGAACAGACATCTGGTGATTTTATTACTCTGTTCTTCAACAGAGTAATAAAGAGTAAATTAAACTAACAAGGACAACGCGCTTCGCAAATTCCTTCAAATTGATCTGAAACTTGCTAGACGTGTTGAGCGAGGCATAAACGTAATCCCCAATTTTTATTGTTTCCCCATGGCCATAAATTTTGAAATTTTGAAATTTTATTGAAAAAATGATTTTGAGATGACCGGCTCCGTAAATCTTTATGGAATTTAACACGTAATATTTGAGATTGCCCGTGTTCCCCATTTCGAAAATCTTAAAAAGTGAATCGTGAACACCGACATTTGGACAAGTATATGCAAGGTCGCTTGGCAACGAATTAATGAAGTTTATTACCAGGTTGCGCCATAACTCTGTTGATCGCGATTTTTAGGAAAAAATTAAAAACGCCGATAAATACGCCGAGTTGTTGATTTCTTAATTGAAAAATAAATGACGAAGATGCACTTGGCCAAAAAATCTTCAAAAATCTCTTCAAAAAAGGATATCTTCAGCGATGATCTAGACATATGGAATCACCCCAAAGCCAAAGATTTACTGGGACGAAGGGCTGATCAAACAAAAACAGGCAGACCCCAGGCCAGACCGGTTGAGCAACACTCACACAAACCTATTATATGGGACCAAAAGTAATTAAAGTTATTTAAAAAACAATTACTTTTCTTAACACTACTGGTCACTAATATTTCAAAAATCGAAAACATGCATAAAATTCAAGTCGAGCATTGTCAAGTACGAAATCCGTATGAAATATTTTCCTAGTATTCATCACCACTGCCAACTGTCCATTCTAAAATAATCGCGATACAACATTATACTTCGAGACATAAAGAAAAGTTCCTACAAAACAATATCTTCAAATAAACGTTAAATAACAAGTACACAAAGAACAATTAGCATGGTTACAAATATTTTTGACAAAGTGAGACAAAAATTAGGTATTTATCATTATAAAATTTGCCACACTTACAAAAGGTGACATTGGTTTCATACCTGATGTTAAGTTAATTTAAAGACCATAACAAGAAAAATAGGGCAAACATATTTTTAAGGAATAAGTAAACGGGAGGAGCACTCTTCAAAATTTTGAAAAAATCGAAATTTTTAACTTGATTTATTGATCCGGACTCCAAATACAAAAAAAAAAATTTTTGTTTTTGGTTAGAGCATCAATATTTCTGTCAAGTTTTAGTTTTCATTGAGGGTGTCGAAAAATTTCGATAAAAATTTTGTCAGTTTTCAATATCAAAATTGAAACGAGAGTATATATTTTGATATAATTTTTATTTTTGAAATGTAAATTTAAAGTAATTTTAAAGTAGTGTTTTTTTTTTAATTTGAAGCCAATTTTATTCAAACTTAGATTTCTTTGAACAATTTAACAGCACTTAACGATTCACAAGTTTGATGAGATTTTAGAAAAATGAAATTGTAAACTGAGAAATGACCATAGAATACTAGGTGACACACCGGTCTAGCAATGGAGGTTACCCGGAGGAGGCACGCCGATCCAGTCCATAAAAATGTGTCATATAAATCTAATATAAATAAGTGGTTTTTAGTATTGGTAGCTGCCCAATGCCATGAATTGGCAAAAAAATGATTTTTTTGAATTTTAATATTTAACTAATTTCTAATGGGAATTTTGCCGTAGAAAACTAAAATCCACAGAAAATACAGACTTTTAGACTGTAAATAAGACTATGAATTTTGTATTCATTAAAATTGCAAAAGAAATTTGTGAACTTAACGTGTCACAATTTACATTCAACAAATCGTAGTATTTTTACTTTATTGTTAACTTTGGTGACTTTCCGGTGAACTTTAAAGAATATATCATTATAAACCAATTAATAAACCAATGAAAAGTTACAAACTTCAGTTACCTTTGTAAACTTTAGAAAAAGTACTAATAGAAGCAATTGCAATTTTGTTTATAGTCAAAAAGTGCTAATAAGATAATACTACACTACATAACTTTTAAAATAATAAAGTGTATCTGTAATAAATAAGTGTATATTTTGAAATGTTTAAAGTGAAAGTGCCTAATTCTGATTCGAGACACGTTAATTCTAACAAAATTTAATTGGATTTAATGCATATAATTTATTTTTCGAGAATTGTTTTCCCCATCTTGAGTATCATAAGTTCTCCCTTTGAATTCTTGCATTCTACCGGTAAATTCTCATAAGAAGTTAGACAACTATTAAAATTCAAAAAAATTGTTTTTTGCCGATAAATGGCATTGGAACGCTGCTATTACAAAAAACCACTTAAATTTGTTAGATTTACGTTATGTTAGATGAAATAATTTTTTGAACTGGATTGGCGTGCCCCCTCCGAGTAACCCTTATTGTAAGACGGCAGTGCCCTTAAGTACCCCCTTGCAACTCTCCGGCCCTGAGTTTTCAATTTCGAGTCCTTAAATCGAAGAACTTGAAACTTTGCTTCATTGCCCAATGTAATTTTTTTTATAATTTCCGTTTTGCAGAAAAAACACTTTTTAAGATTTATTAAATGTTATAGTTTTACTTAAGGGAACAATATATCTCAAAGTCAGATAATTTGTTTCGGGAAAATTAATAATATGTTTTAGGAACACTAAAGCCAAGTATGACATTTAATTATCAATTAACTTAAAACTTACTATATGCAACTAAAATAATCACAATTAAATAATTATTAATAGTTTTATAGTTATTTAAAGGTCATAGTTAGATTCATCATGCAAGACTATCCCAAATTACATGTAAAACTCAATTTTAAATAGAAATTGCTTTAGAGCTGCTTAAATTAGACAAATTCTGTGAGACAATCTACTTTGCATTCCAAGGTAAAAAAAAATTCAGATTAGTGTATTCAATCGCTTCAATGCCTTCGAATGTCATCATTTAGCGTCTACATAACTCAAGATTTTATTTAGCCTATTTAGAACTAAATATTTTGCTAAAGTTTAATACCCAAACGATTGTAGAAAAATCTGACTTTTGACATCGGCAGTTCTAATTAGCATAAAAGTGATCTAATAAGAATAGTTAACAAGTAAATGACAATGGTTGGAATTCGCCTGTCAAGTGTCAAGAAGTTACATTATCAGCATAACAAATTCATTTACTTAACGTTATCTAGCCGTATTCTAATTATTGGAGTCCCCAAGTCCTACCGATATGTTAGGAGAGGCAAGGCAGGAATTTTTTTAAAGTGACTTTCCCTCCCAGCGGCGTGTGACGTGCTCAAGCTTCGAGCTTTATTGAATGATTTTTTTTTCTCTAAAATTAAAAAAATCGTCACAGGAAAATTCGACGTGGGAATTTGACACATTTTTGTAGAAAATTGAGAAAACACACAGTCACACACTACGTCAATTCTCAATAAATTTCAATCATTTTTTTCATGTACTAAACTACAAGGATTATTAAGGAATGCAAGCTTACAGCTGGGGTTGCTAAGGCTAGTAGAATGTAATGGCAATTAATATTGATATTACTAATAATAATAATAGTTCAGCTATTAATGTAATTGGTAAATTTTACTTATACTCTCCTATTTATGCTGATTTGGGCGTTCTTTTTGGGGGGAAATTAAGAATATTTTTTTAGGAACACTAAAACCGATAATTAATTATCAATTAACTAATTAGGAAAAGTATTTTAGTTACTTAAAGGTCTTAAATAGTCAGTGTATAGTATCCCCAATCATATGTAAAACTTGATTTGCAAAAGTTAATTGTTATTCATCTTTGAATACAAATAACTAATTAGAAATTGCTTTTAGCTATTTAAAGGTCGTAATGAGATTCATCGTACATGTAAACCCCTAATTGACAGCCACCCGCCTCCCCACCATGACCGGAACCCACAGTACCCACAGTACCCACACATCTTGACGAACCCTTACAAGGACACCGCGCGTCGCGATTCCTTCTGATTGACCTTAAACTTAGTAAACACGTTAAGCCAATCATAAAACTTTTCCCCAATTTTTGTTTTTTCTCCATGGCCATAAATTTTGAAATTTTTTCGAAAAAACGATTCCGAGATGCCTGGTCCCCCCTCCCAAGAATCTTAAAAAGTGAATCGTGAACACGGAAATTTGGACGTGTATATTCATATTTATGACCACGTACTTGGACAGAATTTATTCAAATACAATTAAAGTTCAAGATTCACTTTTTGAAATTTTAGACAGGGGGGACCACGTAAAGTTTCAAATATTACGTGTTAAATCTCATAAGGTTTTCCGGAACCATCTCAAAATCGTTCTTTCAAAAAAATTTCCAAATTTATGGCCATGGATAAAAAATAAAAATTGGGGGTCAGTTTTATGACTGTCTTAACACGTTTACCAAGTTTCAGCTTAATCTGAAGGAATCACGACGCGCGGTGTGCTTGTTAGTGGAAGAACAATTAACATTGGCAGTTCTAATTAGCATAAAAGTGATCTTAATATGAATAGTTAACAACACAATGACAATGGTTGAAATTGGCATGTCAAGGGTCAAGAGGTTACATTATCAGCATAAAAAATTCACTTACTTAACATTATCGAGCCGTCTTCTAATTATCGGAGTCCCCTAGTCCTACCGATATGTTAGGAGAGGCAAGTCAGGAATTTTTTTTAGTGTGTATGAAATGTTCCCTCCCAGCGGCGTGTGACGCGCTCAAGTTTCGAGCTTTATTGAATGAATTTTTTTCTCTAAAATTTAAAAAATCGTCACAGGAAAATTAGACGTGGTAATTTGCTCTTCTTTAGTAGAAAATTGAAAAAAAAAAACGCATAGTCACACTCTACGTCAATTCTCAATAACTTCCAATCATTTTTTTTTCATGTACTAAACTACAAGGATTATTAAGGAATGCAAGCTTAGAGCTGGGGTTGCTAAGGCTAGTAGAATGTAATGGCAATTAATATTGATATTACTAATAATAATAATTTCGCTATTAATGTAATTGGTAAATTTTACTTATACTCTCCTATTCATGTTGATCTAGGCGTGCCTTATATCAAATAAAAAATGTTTGATTGTGTTAATGTAGCAAAACAAAATAAAGAAGGTAAGCGAAAATGATGTAAAGTTAATTTGAAGACCACAAGAAACAAAATAGGTAGGACTAATTGTGAATAGAATGAACACTTTTCGAAATTTCGAAAAATTTGAAATTTCAATTTAACGTGGGTTTTTTATTTGAACTTCAAAATAAAAAATTCCATATAATATTAGTTTTTGATTAGAACTTCAAAAATAAAAAAATCGATATAGTTTTAGTTTACGATTAGAGCATCAAAACTTCTATTAAATTTTATTAGCTTATCAAAATTTCGAATGAAAAAAATCGCCACTTTTCAATACCAAAATTGAAAGTAGAGTATGCATTTGTATATAATTTTAATTTTTGAAACATAATTAAAAGTAATTCTAAAGTACTGTAACTTTGGGTAGTAATGCCAATTTTATTCAAGCTTAGATTCCTTTGAACAATTTAATAGCACTTAACGATTCACAAGTTTGATGAGATTTTAGAAAAATGAAATTTTAAATTGAGAAATGACCATAGCATACTAGCTGATACACCGGTCTACGACGGCAGTACCCTTAAGTGCCCCCTTGCATCTCTTCGGCCCTGAGTTTTCAATGTCAAGTCCTTCTTAACGTTAAATCAAAGAATTTGAAACTTTGCTTCATCGCCCAATGTCAATCTTTTCAAATTCCCGATTTGAAGAGAAACCCCTTTTTAGGATTTATTAAATGTTTTAGTTTTACTTAAGGGAACAAAATATCTCAAAGTCACATAATTTTTTTCATGGAAATTAATAATATTGTTTTAGGAACACTAAAGTCAAGTGTGACATTTAATTATCAATTAACTTAAAACGTACTATATGTACATATATACATTTTATATGAATACATTTAATACAAAAGTAAGTATTAATAGTTTTATAGTTGTTTAAAGGTCATAGTTAGATTCATCATACAAGACTATCCCAAATTACATGTAAAACTCAATTTCAAAGATTTATGGTTGTTAATTGCTAATCAAGATTAACTAAATAAAAATTGCTTTGGAGCTACTTAAATTAGACTTTGCGTTCCTCCGAACCATCAAATACATGTGAAACTGGATTTACAAAAGTATGTTGTTACTTATTTTTAATTACAATTAACTACTGAGGAATTAGTTTTTAGCTACTTTAAGGTATTAAGTAGTGTCAGCGTACATGTAAATCCCCATTCATCGTCAGAATCGTCAGGATACTAGGGACATCCTCTGACCAGGTTTCTCACGAATCGCCATTTATTATAGTAGTAATGATATTGCGTTCTAGACGCGTGTTAGGAATTCGTAGTAAAATTAATAAATATTATTACATTTTATTAATATTCAACGTTAATTCTGTGAGACAAATTACTTTGCATGCCAAGGTAAAAAAAATTCGATTAGTGTATTCAATCGCTTCATTGCCTTCGAATGTCATCATTTATCGTCTACATAATTCAAGAT
>JAQFYP010001111.1:0-17217 GCA_034694865.1 Bilobella braunerae | reverse complement strand
TAAAAATATTTCAGTTCAATCGTAATAAAAACGAGCAATTCCGCTAAACTCCGCATTGATTACACCAATTTACACTTGACTCCACATACCTCCGCAAACTTATAGCTCGATTCCACATTTCTCCACTGTTTTTATGGTAAATTTATTCATTCGATTTGGAGTAGTTTGTTAGAACTTATTTACAGGCTTGATTTTGCTGTAAGGCAGTTATTAACTACTAAAAATATTACAGTTGAATCGTAATAAAAACGATCAATTCCGCTAAACTCCGCATTGATTACACCAACTTACACTTCACTCCACATACCTCCGCAAGCTTATAGCTCAATTCCACATTTCCCCGCTGGTTTTGGGGTAAATTTATTCATTCGACTTGGGCTAGTCTGCTAGTTATTTTGAAATTAGTATAATATTATTCTGAATAAACCAACAGGTTGTGAAGGTCGATTGAGTGAGTTTTTATTTTTTGTATTCATATTTCATGACGTTCTCTTCTATGGAGAATCAATTGCTTAACTTTTAAATTCGAAATTTGAACTCTTATTTTTGTCCTGGAGAGCCGGTGAGACCACTGAGAATTCTCTGGATTCATGAGAACATGACCTACCCCATTTACTTTACATTAAGGCGCCTCATATAAAGAATGTTTTCGAAAAAAAAATTACAACTTCTCAAATACTCCTAATAGCTCCTCATGAGACACCTTTGCCTCTTAAGTCCATTTTACTCCGTTTTTGTAAATTTACAATGCCAGCGCCACCTTCTTTGCAAACTTTGGAAATAGACTTTTTTTTGCAAAAAAAAAAACAATTGAAACGAAACAAAAGTTATGGAGTTAGGAGAGGAGAGCGTCGGGTTAGTAGATTTCTCACACTTAGACAGATTCTTCATTTGGTAATGAAATAAACGCAACACGAAGCCCTTTTTCTGGTAATTTAATCAAGAATTTTGTTTATTTTCAGGAGACTCAATTAATCACAGCCAAATCGGCCAATGACGATTACAACAGCTTTATAGTCAATTTGTCTATAGCAAATTTGTATTAGAAATAGATTATTATATTAGTAATAGAAACACCGAGTTCGCAGCTTATATTGTCAAAAAAGGGTAAAGTTTGCTTCAGTCTTTCCAATTAATTCGCTAATTATTAAACTAAAAGTCTCAACTAAATAAATGTTGAAGGAGTTTAGAATCTTTCAGACGCAGTCTGCAGAAAGCGAATTTGGAGATCACTAAGCTGATAGGAAACTCAAATTAGTAAACATTATTCTGCATTATAAAATTAATTTGAATTTACTATAAGTCGAGCTTCAAGGTGTTATGGTATTATTGCCAAGTTCAGAGTCAAACCAGAATAAAATATGTATGATGCCAGTATAGACTTTTCTCACTTCTTTTAGGCTGCCCAAGTGGTTGAGATCAGTGATCAATTTCCTTTTTTCGCTTGCACCTCATGGCTCCTTATGAACCATTGTATTGTTAACTTCTTCAATAAATTTTTTTCCGCTTCTTCAATTTTCCGATTCAAGCGCCACCCATTTTCTTGACTTGGAAATTGTTCTTTTTTTTTAATAATAATGGTTAAGGTCATTGATCTCTATTAAGCAGATCAAAATACGACACAAGATTTTTTTTTTTTTGATTTATTCATAGATTTTTATTTTTTCATAAATTATTCATTTATTCAAATTGAATAAATTATCTTCGATAGACAGTCACAGTTAACTATTATACTTGCTTGGTGGAATAATTTTTCTATTAGCAATTAATAGCGGCGTTTGCATTTGTAAGTTTTATAGCCCTTGTTGAACAAATCTATACTATAAAATCGTGCGTCTGTCTGTCTGTCACCGATGCCTGCAAAAACCGGTGGAGCTACAGGCGCTTCAATTTACACAAAATTTTGGTATGCATCTAAGGTGGTTTAGCGCCAAACTCCGGTAAAAATTTACTTCAGTTTTTAGGTTTTTTAGTCAAAGATCGAATGACAAAATGTTTGTGTTTGTGTTAAATTTCACAAATACCTACTATACTATCCTGCAAAAACTGTTGCAGCTACATGCGCCATCTTTAACACAAAAGTGGGGTATGCGCGTGAAGTGGTTACGCGTCAAACCCCGGTTAAATTTATTTCCGGTTTTTTCAGGATCAAGGATCAAATGCAACACTGCCAAAATTTTAAGATAATTTTAACGTATTTGGTCGTCTCTTTTTAGGTCTGCTAAAAATACCTGCCTTTTATTTCAAATATAAGTGAGGTGTTTTTCTAGGAAAGATTTGGGCCAACATTTACTTCCGTTTTTTTCAGGGATTAAGGGGTCGAATTGGCTAACAAATCAAATTTCAAATTTTTTTTACTCTTATCTTGTTAAGTTTGCTGGAAACACCTCTGCCATATTTGGTACATAAATGAAGTTTGGAAATGAAGTGATTCAGAGGCAAAATCCGGGGAAACTTCTGGTTTTTATAGGGTTATAGGTCAAATGCCTTAAATTTAACGTGTTTTATCCCATCTCAAGGACCGCTAGGGCAAGGGCGCCACAGTTGGTAAATAACTAAAGTTTAAAATTGTGGGATTTAGGGACAAATTCCGGGCAAACTTTACTTCAGGCGTTTCTGGCGTCAAGGGTCAAAAATAGCTAAAACTCCACGGGTATTAAAATATTAAGAAACCTCTGAAGCTGCGTGCGCAATATTTTGAATGTAATTGTAGTTGTTATCTGGGGTTGTCAAACTCCGGGCAACAAGGACTTCCGGCTTGGCCAGGGTTAAAAATTGAATGTGGCTGAGTTTAATTTTGATACTTTTCGCGCATAACATTCCAGCGCTTACTATTGGAGCTGCAGGTGCCCTATTTTTCAGTTAAGAAGTGTGATAGCTGAAGTAAATAGATTCAAAATTTAATTATAAACTAAATTTCTATCATATTAATCAAATTTTTTCAAACTGTTATTGTCATAATTGGATAGCTCCAGATTCGGGGGTGTTTAACTTATAGTGGCGGCGGTAATATTGCTACTGCGGTAAGCAAAACGCTAGCAAACGAGTGCCGCGAAGCGGCACGGTGCAGCTAGTTGTCTATAATTAAAAGTTAGCCCATATTGCCTCCTAATCACATCAATGCCATTCAACTGTAAATAAATGAACGCATATGAAATAGACATATTCAAACTACAATATACTTGTCACATAATAAAAATGGAAATCCAAACCCAATCCATTGAAATGATTTTGCTCAGCCCAACCATTACAGACTACTACTAATTCTTGTGACTGCTGCTGCATATAATTCTGAAATTCTTGTACCCACTTTGTTGAAAAAAAAAGAAGTAAACAGTTGTATGCCGGACAATGTGTTCCCTTGTTTCCCATTCTCTTTGTAGTTTTGCGGAATAATTTGGCTATTTATTGAAATATTTTATCGAAATTCATGTTTTATGAGACAGCTGAATTTCTAAGTTAACAATTTTTCTAAAGTGACATTTTTTATGCAGATGACAATGCTAACAACTAGCATTTAACTAATTTTGCGATTAAATTATTGAATGCCTTACTGCGTTCAAAAAACCGTCGAGCGTTCAAAATATCATGAGATAGTTTTTCTATGTTGTGTTCAAAGACCCAAGGACATATCCCACTTGGGAAGATACGGTGTGGGATGTTTCAACTCTTGTCAGCTCAGCTTGCAGTGAAGCAGAGAAAAATTAAGAATGTTGTAGGTTATATGGCTCTTTTGGAATTGGTTTAGCACTCAGGTTTGAGTGGTTATGGATAGCAGATATTTGTGCGGTACAAGATAAGTCGATATTTTTTGTTTTTTAATTCAAACGTATGTACCGTAAATTCTCTATTAGTACCCCAGCCCCTATTAATACCCCGGGTCTCCAATAGTGCCCCTGTCTACACGGGAGAATAAAAAATAGTGCTCCACCTCTAATAGTACCGCATGGGTCAATGATAGAGTGTACCTAATATGCCCGCCAACGGAAATTTTTTAAGTTTACTTGTAAACACCTTGTATTACCTGAAGTTGTGTAAATTCAATTTAGTTAATTAGATACTAATTAAAAAATCTCTTGTTTTATTACATTTCGAACATAAGTTCTACAAAAAAAAAAGGCATTTGACCTTAAATTTAAGTTAGACGTAGTTCGCCATGCAAAGTTCAACTCTATTTCCTCTACTGCAAAACCGTTCGGTATAGACCGGGACACGATTCGGGCTTGGAAGCAAAAAGAGTCAAAAATTGGTAAATTATATTGCATTAATATCTTTGAAAATTTGGACATTGCTGAGGATGACGAAGAGAATGATAATACCGAAGTTTTAATTGACTCTAGAGATTCAAAGGACAAATACAATTAACTTAACGATAGCATAGATAAAATAGAGTAGTAATTTTTTAGTTTTTTGTCAAATCTATCATTAAATTTGTATTAAATCTGTAGTAGTAAAATTTGTAGTTTCTATAAAAAAGAAATAATGCCCCACTTCTAATTATACCCCACCCCTCTATTAGTGCCCCAGGGTAAAATTCGCCCGAAGAAATAGTGCCCCAGGGGTACTACTAGAGAATTTACGGTATCTAAAAATCGATCAACAGGCAAAAACAATAAATTGGTAATCTTGCCAAAAAGCGCAGAAACCGACGTGTGCAAATGACGAAGGATAAAAATTTAAATAGAAAAAACATGATAATAATAAATCGAGCTTGGTATCATGACGCAGTTTGATGGAATTTGTTAAAATTCCTAGATAAATCAAAAAAAATAGCTTCACATGTAAGTTAACAGGCAACAGAGCGGAGAAACTGATGTGTACAAATGACAAACGTAAATATTTTTACCAAAACATCATGCTAAAAATAAATGAAGATAACGAGTTCGGTATCTTGTCGCAATTTGAATGGAGTTTGAGATAATATCTAGGTAAGACTATTTTTTAGTGTAATCGAGCACTTGTAAGCTAAAAGAAATTAACGTGTATGTCCTATACTACACAATAAAATTATGAAATGTAAAGAAAAGGACATTGTCCAAGCGGGTGTGCATGTTACATGTTCGTCCTAGCTGACCAATTTGTCATAATTATAATCATAATTTGTGGCAAAAAAGCGGGGTCCTTTGTTTAGAGTGAGAACTTGAGAAGTGCAATTTTGCGTGCTCCCTCTGACCTTCTTAGACTAGAACGTTACCAATGTAATTCAAGCATGTAGCAAGTAATCCTATGTTTATGTAATATTTTTAACATATATTTTTATTTACATAGTTTATCAAACCACAAAATACCTTGATTGTAAAATGTAATTTTATTGTAAAAATCAAACCCTCTCTCGACATTGTGACATAAACACCTAATGACTCTTAGCTCATCACGGGCACAAACCTATTCCCTCAATGCTGTTGCCAGTCAACGGGGTGAAGGCTGACATGTACTTTGAATGGTGAAGATAACCAAGGGGTTGTCAAGGAGGAGACGCTGTTAGCTCAGGTCAGGTCCAGGTCGGTTCTCAGTTAAACAAATTTGCTTGTTAATAAATATATATATTACATGTATAAGGTATTAATTTCAAATAACTGAAAAACAAATACAAAACTGTAAGAATTTGAGTGCATTCTTACCAAGAAAAACGACGGCAAATGTAGAATTCGACTTAACTTCAGTTACTTTAAATACATATGGATGTCTCGCAACCTCAACTCTAATGTAGTTAGCATAACTTGCATAAATTAATTGTAGCAGGAAGACACACTTCATTTTGTTAAAACTTAATTCAACTGTAACTATCAGAGCTCAGAGTAGGTAAAACTACACTTTAGTTATAAATTTGCATTATATTTAGTAAAGAATTCGCCAAACATATTGTAGAAAAAATGAGATTTCGAAACAAGCCTTTTCTAGGACAAGAAGAATCAGAAATTAGGGATTTTACATTATCAGGAATTTTCAATGGGCTGCTGACCTAACATGCACTTTTTTTTTACTAAAAATAACTTGTAATAATTTGTGCTCTTTCCAATAGTAAATTTGTGTTGTACTTTTGTGAAGATTTATGATTTAAAACTCTTTTCTTTTTGTTTACAAACTTTAAAATTTTAAAAGGGATGACCATATATTTGTAACGTGTCTATTGGTTGTTGGTGTGACTATCCTCCCAATACCCATCCATTGTCACGCAATCTTCCGCATACACAAAATATTTCACGTCCTACTTCGCCAAACCAGTTTCAGATTGTTTAATTAATCCACGGTCATTTGCTGACTGTAAGATGTTGACCTTCGTCCAAATACAAACACTTGTTTTAGCATTATTTGAATTAGAATATGGAATTTGTCAATAGTAACACTACAATTCATTTGTCACCTATTTAGTCGCAATTGTTGATTTAACTATTTAACTGCTTAGTATAAGGTCTAATGCAACGCAAACTTTATTGTAGTAATCAACTACAAAGTACCGACATTTAACGAGTCATTTAAAGTAAAATGGTATTTTTTCCTCATATTTTTTAGTTACTTAACAATTAATTTCTAATTTTATGTTTTCAATAGATTGTATCGCATTGAGAATACAGAAAAATTTGAATCATGTGCATTGAAATTTTATCCATTTATTTTTCACTCATAAGTTTCACTCTCTCTTTGAGAGTTCACCATGTACCAAATCTTCAGCATTGTTCAAAAAAAATTTTGGTAAAATTAACTCACAAGTTAATTTCACAAGTTATAAGAAAAATGAAGCTGAAAATTACCTATGTCAGGTCGCAAGTCTCAGCACAGAAGTTGTAATTGCCATATTTGGCTTAATTGGAAACCCATTCAATATCATTGTTTTTACGAGGAAAGCAAGGCGCCTCTATGGAAATAACTCTGCTCAACCTTACCATCGCAGACTCATGGCTTTCTTGTCAGAACTGTTGCACAAGATGCGGAAAACTTATTGCCCATATTGTTAGAAGAACGTTAATTACTTTTATTTTAAAGGAAATTTTCCTATGGGCGAATGCCCTAGTTTACATGTTAATTGATAGTGAGGTTATTGGCCTCACAAAAATTGCCCATGATTTTTAGAGTGAATATGTTCTGTACATTACTGAATTACTAATTTCGAAATTATAAGTGGAAGTCAAACAACGAATTGTTTTTGCAATAGCCAATTTCAAAAAATTAACAGCTGACTTGTTACCTTTGAGAAGCGGAAGTTTCAACAATTTAAAGATTGTCTTATTTTGATTGGACCAGCATGGCCTAAATTCTTTTGCAAAAATAAGTGAACTCTGCAAACAATTTTCTGAACAATCAGGCGCAAAGCAATGGCTAACCCAAAACCAGTTATTGAAACACAATCATTGGTGAAATGAAATGTGTTGTTTCAACCCTGGAAACTCCGGATAGAACCACTAGAACCAACTGCGCAACGGCAATAACAGAAACTAGTTTAGAACAAACAAAACAATTATAACAAATACACTACTGTCCTATGTTCAACTCTTCTTCGCATAATCATCTACTAGATCTGGGCGTGTCATTCATCAAATAAACTGATTGATAAGTAGAAAAACTACAAAAAAAAGTTCAATTCGGCGTTTACAAAATTTGGTTTAATTTTACTTTTATTTTAGCTCTATTTCTGTGTAGATCTCTTATGTTTCAGTGTATTCTCTTCAGGGTTTGAAGTTCCGGAATTTCTGTTGATACCAACGGCACTCAAAAGAAAGAAAGCAGTATTATCTGGTAATGGTTCTTCCAGTTGTACATGGTTTGCTATAAAATTTGCGTGTACTTCATGGGAGGGAAGGAGTACAGAGACGTTATGTTTTGGATCTAGTTCAGACCTTTTTAGAAGTTTCTTTGCGTCTTGGAACTTGACGTCTTCTAGTTCAAATCCAGAAACTTTTCCGTATACCTTGAGAACAGGGTTTCCACCTAAAGTAAATTTAAATTAAAACTTTGTTGTTACTTTACTGACAAGGTAACCTTTTGGGCTGATGGTCGAGTTGAGGCAAGTGACCTATATGGTGACTTAGAGTAACCACTTCTAACATGGTTACCACATGAATTCGTCTGTTAGTCACATATTTGACCCTGGGATGACCTCTGGAATTGGCGAAGTAAAGCGTTTCACGATAGAGGAATTGGAGCTAAAAGTTTCTCTCAATTTCTCTTGAAAATTGAGATTGAAGTTTCTCAATGCACTCCTCTGCAGTCATTTCTGACCATTGCGATCAAAGGGTCACCAAAGGGTCAAATACTTGACTATCAGACGAATTCATTTAGTAACCACGTTGGAATGGGTTAACCTAAGTCCCTGTATAAGTCACTTATCTCAACACGACCATCAGCCCAAAACGTTACCTTGTGAGAAATATTGGTGCCTTATGACAACTCTCCATTCGACAACGTGTTTCGTGAAACAAAACCTAACCTAAGCCATTTTTTTTAGATTAAGATTTAAGTTTTTTCTACAAAAATTTAGCGAAAAATTAAGTTATTGTAATATTCAGCACACTAATTGGAAACAATATGATATAAAAGACGCAGTCTAGTATTTAACATATTGACATAAAACAACCCAATATTCTACTTATAAGCCGATCTAACCCAAAATGAGTAGAGTGCTAAAGGGTTAGTTGGCGTAAAGTGCATTTTTTAATTTTAAGCCTGACTTTTTTTTAATATTTAGTCCAGTAACTATAAGAAAGTTGACTAGTATTTTCGAAGGTTAAACTGAAATGGAATAAAAACAAATTCTAACTATTAATTTAAAATGAAAAATACAATAAGCAAAATGGGACGTTTGGAACAACTTACTTTTGAAATACACTTCGTCCGTTTTAGAGTTAGATTTCAAAGTCCTGGACATTTGTAAATCTTCTTGAAAATGTTGTTTTTTCTCCTTTTTCTCCAGTATACTAAATTTTTTTTACAAAGTGGTACACATATCTTTTGTTAGGAAATTCATGCTCAATATGCTGAAAGACTCTAATTAAACATTGCGTTGTTACCGGAGTATGGTCACCTGCCAAAAGAGATATTATTTGAAATCAATATCTTTGTGTGCGTTTAGGTTAGGGTTTTTATAGGTTGCGGGTTTTTGCATTAATGTCCTTCACATTTTATTGGATCTATCACTCGCGCAAAAATTTCGAGTCGAACAAAATGTGCTTTGGCAGGTAGCAATGCTCAATTTCAGTTCCATGTGATTGTGATGGTGCGAAATGTTGTTCTGCTTGAAATTATAGTATTAAATACAACTTACAACTTTGAGTTCTACTTTATGTTCATCTTGGCTAGTTCCTGTAACAGATTTTTTTAAAAATAGAAATAATTTTCCTGATTTTTAAAATTTCGCGAATTGGAATAAAATAAAGTACTAGAGTGGAAAGTAGTGAGAGCTGGGAAACAAATACAAAACTGGAAATGAATGATTGTGTGTCCACTCTTACCAAGAAACACGACGGCAAATGAATCATGCGACTTAAGTTCAGTTACTGTAAATGTATGTGACTTTCTCGCAAAATCAACTTGAATAATGTCGGCATAACTTGCACAAATTAATTGTAGCAGAAAGAAACACTTCATTTTGTTGAAACTTAATTTAACTGTAATTATTGGAGCTCAGAGAAAGTAAAACTAGAGCAAAATAAATTTCAAAAACTGAAATTAAACGTTTGCGGTAAGTAAAGGTGGTAAATGTTAAAGCTTTTAAAGAATGTGGGAAAGTGATAGCATAAGAGTCGATTAGACCCATGTTTCTGTTGCAAGTAAATTATGTTAGTTTGAAATTTAAGCATTTCATCCAATCAAAATTTAAAAAAAAATTGAGGAATTTCAAATAAATTTTTTTCTTTTTTCGGACCATTGAAGGAGTAGCTTACTGTAACCTAATACAAAATTTGCTTTATATTTAGTAAAAAATTTGCTAAACAATTTGGATAAAAAATTTCAAAACAGGCTTTTCATAGGACCAGAAAAATTAGAAATTAGTGATTTTATAATACCAGGATTTTTCTTTGTGCTCCTGACCTAACACGGGCTTCGTTGGCTAGAAATGACTGACAGTAGTGCTATATCCAATAGTAAATTTGTATTGTATTTTTGTGAGAAATTATGATTTAAAACTTTTCTTTTTACAAAAATTTAAAAGGGATGCCCATTTGTAGCAACGTAGCTGTTGGTTCTTTGTGTGACAATAATGTACTACCAAATACCCACCCATTATCACGCACTCTTCTGTATACACTATTAAAAAAGCCCATAGTAGGACAAGAGGATTTTACTTTTATTTTTTGCGTATTCCAGTCCTAACAGTAAGACTTAATTTTGTTTCTATAATTTAAAACAAAACAAAGTATTAAACATAGTGGCCATCTATAGTGCCAGGTTTTGTGTGTCAAATTAAAAAAATTCTTCAAATTCCTAACTATCTCACTATCAAAAGAGTTATCAATGTAATCTGCCCTAATTCACATCACTTACGCACTCTAATTTTTTTTTAATATGGATAACTAATATGTTCAGTTTTGATTCTGCTAATAAATTTTGTCTAATTTCCATTATAGTGTACAATTACAGACAAATTTTAATGCGAGGCATGAGGCAAACGAGGTTCTTCGTGGCAGTGAACGTGGGGTTGACCACAACCCTATGCATACTGACCCAAGATCATCCTCCACGACCGCAACCTTTCAGGCTTTCACTCACCACTACCACACCACCACTTTTTGACTGTGCTGCTACCAGGACTCGAATCCGGCACTGTCCAAGTTAGGAGAAAGCTCCAAACCCCCATTGGCCGTAAACTCTACAGTGAAACTGGTATTCGGTCAAAGTAACAATACAATTTGTTACTCTTTTTACTCTAACAATTAAATTGCTAGTTGGAGACCTACAATTATTTGTTTGAAATTTGTTTTTCTCGAAACTTTCAAAAAGTTGTTGTTTCAATTGCTGCATTATTTTTCTCATTTATGTAAAGTTGGTTCGTACCTATTTTCCTATTTTCAAGCAGCAAAAAATTTACCTAACTCTTTTCAGCTCTCTCCTACTCTACTTTCTTGTTTTTACTTCAGAAGCTAATGGCAGGTTAACCATATTTATGTTAAAACTAATAAAATTTATTTATAATGTAAATGTTAATTAAACTAATGTTAATTAATGTAAATCAACTTTAATAAATTGCACTAAAATAATATAAATTGATTACAATTTTATATATAAATCTATACATATAAATAATACAAGTGCATCAACCTAAAGGTGAGCCATCAAGTTTCGAACTTTTTTGTGGAAAATTTGTTTGTTTTTCATGTTTTGTTCCTTGCAAATCTAAAAAAACATCGGCGTATAACCTAAAAGTAACCAATACAGACCAAACCGTTAGCTAGGTCTGTTAGGAGCATTGCTGGACTATTTGTTGGAAGCCAAAATTATTGGATCCCTTCTGTTACAAATTGGCAACTAGCAAGTGACCTTGCGGCAAAGTGACCTTGCGGCAGCACTCACCCTCCTATTGTTTTGTCGGGTGAGTAAACAGCACATTCTACTAGTTAAAGTTCAATTCATCTATTGACCTCATCAAAGTAGTAGGAGATTTCAAGTGGTGTTAACCGTGATGGGCTGAAATCGATGTTATTCGAAGTTAAAGTTGATCAAATCTGTTTTGAATGTAGCTACATCTACATAATTTGCTGCATACTGTAGTAGAAATTTGTAAATAACAGAGACAGTGGACTTGGAGGCAACCCTACAAATTTTAAGAAACGGCTGATGGCAAAATTTATATTGCTATACTTAGAAATTGCAAAATTAGTTTTTTACGCCATCTAGAGTAATGAAAACACACTAAAGCATTACTTGAAATAAACGCCATACCTTTTTGTTTTTAGTAGATGTGAGTCTTACAAAAGATGCATTAATACATGAAATTATAAGTATAAAATTTTGAATAACTAATTGAATACAAATAAAAAAACCATTTGTTGCACAGGAAACTAGTTTCGTGACAATGCAAAAACACCCATATATTACACATTCGATTAAAGTAGTCCAAGTTCAATGCTGAACGACCCTGAAATCACCTACAATAAATAACAATGCAACTAGAGTTACCATGACTCAAACGCTATGTCGAAGCCAGCGGATAACAAACCCAGTGGTTCAAATAGTACCAGAAGTTGAGTAAAGTAGAAAGTAAAAAGATTTAAAAATCTAGTAAGTACAAGTATTAAAATGTACAAGTTCAATTTTATTTCTTCTTGTTCTTTGAAGTTTTCCTATGGCCTGGTCAACATGCTAATTTGTGTGAGTGAGTGAGGCTGAAAGCTTTCTGCTGAACAAGGAACGTGGGCTTGACCACGCATCAGCATCTGCAGCAGAGGCCGAACCTTGTTTTTCATAGACCGGCTCAAGCCCACCCTCCACGACCGCAATTTTCGAGGCCTACACTCACCACTATCACACCACCACTTTTTTCTGTGCGGCTGCCGAAATTTGATCTTGGCACCTACCCGAGCTAGGACAAGGGTGCTACCCTCCCGGACTTCAGGGCGCGGGCAAATGTTCTTCAATGTAAATTGACAAAAAAAACATTCTTTTTACACTGTTAAAGTCAATGAAGGTTTTCATCAATGGGTTTTGGTGAAACTACACAACTTCTTCACAGCATAAATTTCTGTTACTTTAACTCCATGTAATTTTGGGTCTCCAACAAACTTTTGAACTAGATCAATTCCTTTCAAATTTATATCGTCGATTAGACTCTGCTGGTATTGAATGAAGAGTTCCTTTTTTTTGTGAAGTTCTAAATTGACGTGCTAGAGAAAAATTGTTCAAATAATCTTGTAAATGTTTCGCAATTTTTAAGTCAACTTGAAAATAATATCTATGGCTTCCATCTGCATCTAATTCCAATACTGTTTCTTGGCTAAAGTTTACCAGACCTTCATCAGAAACCCAATGAAAGCGATCAAACGGTAGTCTAGTAGACATGGAGCTTTGATAAAGGTTATTTGCATCCATATAATGTAGGAAACTGATTGTTACATTTGGATTATACTCTTGGCCCATGTATGGCGTATTTGCTGAGGCCGTAGTAACCCCACACTTAGATAGCCGCCACGAATGGCCTGTTTGAACCAGCAGTGCATTGTCGGATTGGTTAATAGTTGCAAAATTGCCACTTTTCTTTAGTGCGCACTCAAATGCTCTTTTATTGCTTTATGACCTTCGCCAAAGGCCAGGTCAACATGATTACTCGTGCAAGTGAGTAAGGGAGGGTTGTTTTGGCCTGTGAGTTGACGAGGAAGTTCTAAGGGAGTGAGGCGAAGGACTTTCTGCAAGACTGTGGACGTGGGGTTGACCACTAAGGAGCATCTGCTAAGACAGGCCGAACACCGGTTTTCCACAAACAGGCCCAAACCCACCCTACGCGACCGCAACTTTCCAGGCTTCTACTCAACAACTACCACACCACTCACTTTTTTTTTACTGTGTTGCTGCCGAGATTCGGTTTCGGCCAATGCCCAAGTTAGGACAAGGGTCCTAACCCCCCGGACTAAAGGCGTGGGCGTAGGTAATTATATATTAAAATTGTAGTAACCCAGATATACTGAATTCTCAATTCAGATATCTCAATTATTAATTAGTGTCCAATTTAACTTGCCCAATGTTTGCAATTTAGCTTAGAAATGTCGTTAAAAACGTTTTCGTGAAACAAGCAATTCTTGTATCATGCTAACAAATCTACGGTTGAATTTTACAGTTTAGTAAAAAAGGAGCCGTTTACCTTTTCTATTAGTAATTACTGCCCAAGGCTTGTAGTCCGAGGGGTTAGGACCCTTGTCCTAGCTTGGGTAGGTGCCGAGATCAAATCTCGGCAGCCGCACAAAAAAGTGAGTGGTGTGGTAGTGGTGAGTGGAAGCGTGCAGTAGTTACGGCTGTGGAGGGTGGGCTTGAGCCGGTACGCGTAGAACCGCGTTCTGCCTGTGTCTAAGCAAGAGGCACCTCGGTGGTCATCCCCACGTCCACAGTCTAGCAAAATGCCCTTCGCCTCACACCCTCAGAACTTTCTCGTCAACTCACAGGCCGATACCATCCTCCCCCACTCACTCACACAAAGAATCATGTTGACCAGACCATAGGCGAATGTCAAATGGCATAAAATAAATAAATAAGTAATCATTGTATTTATTTATTTATCTAATCTATTAACAAGTCGTACGATAGTATAACACTGTTGCGTCACTTGTGCAGGATTGTGCATTACAGTATGTCAGCAAAAGTAAATAAATCGATAAACTCAAAACTAACTTCAGGAAACTAGTTTTTATTTCTACGGTTACATGTTTGTTATTAAGTTATTATAGTATATTTATTATATATAGAAATAACTATTAACTAGCGGAAGAGAAACAAAAGCTAGTTTATGTTTTCGTCATTTCTGTCCATACGTCTAATGCTAAAGATTATCTAAGTAACTACTCAACATATCTCAAATCTGTTTTTGGATAGGAGATACTTTGAGTTCCGGCGCAGATAAAGTTTTTTTTACCCTGGGTGACCCGCTTGGGCTCAAAGTACCAGGATATTATTCTATGACGATATGAAAAATTATCTCTACAAAAGTTTTTAAAAGTATCCAATGAAACAATAATTGTATTGGACACTTTATTCTGTGACCACCTGTTGACCCCCAACATTTGACCTAAAAATGACCTTTTCAAACCCTATGCTCTTGCATAAACAATAAGGATATGGTTCCGATGATCCCGTGTGCTTTTCAAACTGATAGTTACCCCTTGACCTGGATTTACACAAAGTTGAAACCTTTTGAAAGAAACAAATTTAGATGGTATCGATTATCCTAGATGCTTCTATTACATTTAAAATACTGATTTATTGTAAATAATTTTAATAATTTTCTAAAGTCTAATATCATGTGTGTAATCTTCCCACTTCCACTAGTTGATTGACCGCTTTACCACGATTTATTTTAGTAGCTATCGATGTTTTTCCTGCTCCATATACCTAAAGCAATTCTACAATAACTCAATCTCAACTTTACAACATTTACTGCTAACTTTCCAATTTTTGTAAAGTGCAAAATATTTTTGATTCAAAGTCACTTTGATTCATTATTTAATACTAATTAAACACATCTAACCCAAAAGCATGTACTTTCTACGTTATTCATACCACTTTTTTCACCATTTTAAACACAACTTTCAGCGCAGTAATCAAATTTAAAGTACTGCTAACAGTTTTTTATAAAAAAAAATCTGTTTTTTTATTGTTGGACTTTATGCTAATTCCGTGCTTCTAATCAAACATGTTTTGGATTTGGAAATACAGGAAATTTTTTAATAATGTGGATTGAAGTTAATTTTAAGAACTAGATAATTAACGCTTTCCTACATCAATTAGTGAGTCAGGAGCTACTTAGTCTGTTAGTTAGTTGGGTAGTTTGTAAACAGGAAAATATGAAATCGCGCTAAAGTTATTTCAATAATATATGGTACAGGATAGTTGTGTGCCCTCAAATAAGTTTTAATTGGACAGATGTTTTTTTTGGAAAACTAAATCCAACAGTGCAAACAAACAGTCCCATCATTTTGACAATGTCAGTTAACAGCTTCACTACTCGTTGGAGATACAAGAAAATTGAATTTAGTATTATAATTCATTAATATCTTCAAACATCAATTAGTTAGTCAATTAGGAGATAATTAGTTTGTTAGTTGACTAGTTAGTAACAGGAAAGTTGTTAAGGCAATTTAAGAATAAAAATTTTATCAAGTCGCGGTAAAAACTATTTTAAGATTGGTTGGTACAGGAAAGTTTTGTGCAGTCAAAATTGTTTTAATCTGGCAATATTTTTTCTTTGCAAACGCCTTACCGTCAATGCATTTCCATGTCAGCCAACAGCTTAAATAATCTGTACAGTAATTTCATATTCGAATCGCAAATTTCACAATTGTGAAGAATATTTGTAGTCACAGTGAACCAGATTCCTAGGATTTTTTCTACAATATTTCTTACGCTGGATCCAACAAATGTCGATGTATTAGGTTATTGATTTGGAAAGTTTAGCGTTCTATTATCCTGACTATGCATACAGTCTGTTTAGTTAAGTTTGATGATTGATGGTATAATTTGTACAGTTGCGAAATTATAATTCTACATTCTAGGCACACACTTTTTTTTTGCTTTTACATCATCCAAACTAACTTCCATAAACTATAGGTTAGGATTTATATTTTGAAAAATAGTTACTCCAGCAAATAATTTTTTGCAATTTAATTATGTACCTTCATGACCTTCATTTATCTAATCCAACCATTTATAATTAAAAATTCTCCTGTGCTGGACCGGGCTAATCTGTCTTCTCAGAAGCTAAAACGTTTACAAATAAGTCGAATTTGAGGTCTCTAGTATCTAATGTTATGCACATTATCCTATATTACAAAAGTTTATGAGAAAAATCTTAGTAACGCCTTAGTAAATTATGGTCATTTGCTATCTGGAAAATTTTGAGTTGTGCTACAAAACAACCCCCAAATTCAAATATTTCTTAATCATGTTAGACTTATTAATCCTATTAGACCACACCATGCCAAAGACATGGTGTGTTTCGACAGTCATACCTATATATAAGAAGGGGGACAAAAATGAACCGTCAAACTACCGTCCAATATCATTGCTAAACACTGTGCTCAAACTGTTTACCACAATCCTCGTCAACCGTTTTAATTGCTGGATGAGGAAACACAAGAAACTCTCAAAATTTCAGGCCGGATTCCAACGAGGAAAGGGGACACAAGATCATATATTTGTTCTTTCCGCTTTAATCCAAAAACAGCTTAGAAAAGGCGAAAAGCTCTACGCTTGTTTTGTGGACCTCCGACAAGCATTCGACACTCCTAACCACAATTTACTCTGGGGCTGTCTCTTGGAAGAGGGTGTATCGGAGCAATTCGTAAAAGTATTCAGAAGCCTCTATGCTCAAGCTGCAACACAAATCTGCACCGAAACTGGACTTACGGAAGAAATCAATATAACGAAAGGTGTACTCCAAGGGGAATCGGCCAGCCCTTCGTTGTTTAACGTGTTTATTGAAGGCCTGTCAAGAAAGTTTGATCTGTGCCATATAGCGGGAGTGAAGATCTCATCCATCCTTGTACACCACTTGCTCTACGCTGACGACCTTGTTATTTTGGC
>JAQFYP010001110.1:0-17225 GCA_034694865.1 Bilobella braunerae | reverse complement strand
ACATATGACATAAAAATTTAATTTTTGACATTTTCCGACATAGTAAAGTTCGAAATTCGCGCCAGTTTATAATCTTGTATTATATTATAACACTACTGAGAGAAAGAGTAACAGATTGACAGTAAGTTTGGTTCACTTATAAATTAATTGTTATTCGTTGACTAATTACAATTAAAATTTAGCTAATTAAACTTAATTAATCTTAATTAGCTTGTCTTTTTCTAAACGTTGGATTGGATGGCATTATTGGAGAAATTTAAATACAACACAATCAACTCGGCTCACGCCGTCGCCGTGCTTGTTGTGCAGATTGGTGCGAGAGGCGGGAGTTAAAGATTTTTAATACATTTTAAATCTCCTAATCAAAACAAAAAGATTTATCATTTAAAAATTTAAAGAAAGAATTTACGTTTTAGTCTAAGGTAATTAATTAATTGTAATTAATACAATTGGTACAACCTATGTAAGCAAATTATGACCTATTGAGTTGCAGTATTGGATGGCATAGAATCCGAGGTAAGATATTTTTGGATTTTCTTTAAAGCACGATTTTTCCATCGTATAGATCCTCGGAACCCTAATCGTTTTTTTTCGTAGAGATAGAACAATGTCAGACAACGGCTCATACCTCGAGAAGACCGTGGGTGGAACCGTGATCAAGCTGGACACTAAATGGTCCGATGTCTGTGACTTGGCGAACAAGAGTCTCCTGCCCAAACTCCCATGTCAACCTGATGGAAGTCACGAAGAAGAGTTACTGACCTTCTATGCTCAACATAGGAGCAATATAACTGAAAATCTTGATGAGATCCTTCATCTTCTACAATCAATTGAGAAGAGCCAAGCCGCTATGAGGAAGCACATAATTCCTTTGTTTCTTTTACTGGGCGAGCAATCTGATGGCCATTATGCTTGGTCTACTACTTCCAATGAAGCCAAAGTATCTCAGATAATTACGGAGCTGTATCGAATCTTCGACATGGCCATGGTGGAACCAGGCCCTCTCTCGGCCTTCTTTGTTCGTGATTTTGAAAGTATATCGAATCCGATCAAAACTACATTTGCTCATCTCCTCAAGACGTTTCGTCCATCACTGGGCGCAAAGGATGCCGAATGGAAATTGTACCCTGCTGCTCAACGCTGCTTCCATTGGTTGCTTGTCCAAGTAAAAGTATGTGAAGCTGTTGAATGGATGTTGCTTTTTAAAGTTTAAAATATTCTTCACACTTGATTATCAATCATTTTAGTATCCTTACTTGGAAGATCATTTGGAAGGTTGTATGCTCCCTTCCCTCAATTTCTTGGATGATTTTGAAACGGAGAACGTTTCCTTTGGGACGGTTTGCCTATCTCACATCTTTAGCAACGTGGTAAGCACAAAGACATGGCTTTTTTCATCAAGAGTTTCGTAAAATTATATATTCACGCGAGATTGAAAATTGATTTAGTTGAAATCCAAAGTCAAGCACTCGGGTTGGGGACTTCTTGCTTTTGAAGGATTCAAGAAATGCTTAAATGCAAAGCAAACGGAGTTGCTTGACAGGATAATGCCGGAGTTGCTTAAGGTTTTGAAATTGATAGAAGTTGACCCACATACTAACTCTGGGAAAGTAAGATTTGATTCTAATTACTCCCAGTCGATAATTTAGTAATTATAACTTAATAATACGGGTTAATTTTAATTTGGATTTATGTAGTTCACTCATTATGACTCCATCCTCGAGATTTTTCTCGACGTATTGAATGCTTCTGACGGGGTTCAAAAGTGTGTTTGGTTGAGACATTGCACAACTTACTTGGACATCATGGGCCATGCCACTTTACATTGGTTTGACCGTATCATTGAAACTCTTCTCGCGAATACTACTTGTGTGGAGCCACAGCGGTGGCTCTGGATTCTGAAAGTTCGTGACATACATTAATTATCACCCTGTCAATATTTTTACTAATCCATTGGCATTTCTCGCAGTGTTTGAAGGTCTGTATTGTGAATACGTGGATCAAGCCGAATTCGGATGCCTTTGCTGAAATCATTTTACGTGTCTTGTTCAATGTCAATTGCCTGGGCGTTCTAATCAGTCCTGACGAAGTCAAGACGGTAAAACAGATTCACGAAGTGTCATTGGACTGCTTCCGTTCCCTGAGCCACTGCGATGACTTTCCCTATGTCCGCGAAGAGCTGTCCAAACTACATATTAGGGGAGAAGGAAAATTGATGCCCGAATTCTTGATTGCAATCAAAGAGCTTTTCGGAGATTGCGGTGAGCATGAGCATGTTGAACAACCTCTGCCACAGGAGGCAAACTAACGCTATTTGAAATTAAAGGTGGAAGTCCAGTACATCTCTCATGCTACGAGGAGGAGGCTAGGTAGTATTATAAAGTAGAAGTTTTATCTAAATACCTATGGAGATTTTAATAAATAACAACCTATTGCTGTTTTTACTATATGCAGGTATTGCAAACGTCTTTTACAGCATCTCTAAAGTTAATTTTGGGTTAGTTTTGTGTATTTTTGTCTTGAGATTTTTAATTATCAAATTGCTGCCACAATTTGATAAACCTATTTTTAAAACAGATGTGTTTCAAAATGTTTGTTTTTTAACATTTTCCAGTGTTGCAAGCATTTGTTGAGTTTGTTTTTGTTTTTAACATGTAATTTTGTATTTCCCGCCAAATGAGAAGATTGTCAATGTCTAAACAGCAGTGTGAGAAGCACTTTAGAGGTGTGAAAAAAATAAGAGATTTTTAAGAGGGAGTGATTACGAATGAAAATGAGATTGAAGTGGGATCCGGCTCACTGAGCATGGAAACCTCGCCTGAACCTGGCATACGGAAATTATAGTTCCTAATATTTTACTTAACGTTAACTTTGATTGATTGACTTAACGGTAACGCAGTAATTAGTACTTATCAATTATCAATTTCTTCCCATTTTACAAAGCAATTAAATTCTTTGAAAAAAAAAATCTAAAAATCTATTTAGATCCAAAAATCATCATTAGTAAAAATGAACACTTGCAACCTTGACACCCCACTAATGTGGAGTGTTGAAAGAAATTGGAAAATATTGTTTACCCCAATTTCTATTTCCAAAATCTCTTGAAATTTTGATAAAGCGTTTTGGAAAAAAAATCTGAAATTTTGAACAAGCATTCTTTCATCAAAAAAATAAATTGAACATTCTTTGAATTTCATCGTAATTTCTCTTTAACTTCCCAAGATCATCAGGTTGTCGACAAAATGGCGTCAAGTACCCTTGGCTCTATCCCTACTTCCATCAACGACCTTCCGGTTGAGGTTAAGGGCTAAAAGTACAGAGCATTTTTTAAGTAACGGTCAATTAAACCTCCGTTCCCAATTGCAGTTGGGCTGCAACTTGACGCAGTACTTGGGTCCATGGGATCTCGCTGAGATGCGCTGCGTCAACAGCTACTGGAACGATATATGCAGGACAGAAATGCGCTTGCGCCATCTATTCGCGTTCACTTTTGAAGATTTGGATACGCTTGCCGACTTCAACGATACATTCACCGACGAAACGCCGACCGAGGACATCGCTTCCGGGTGGTTTTGCTTTGAGCTCGCGGCGCTCGACACCGCGGCGGCGAAGGTGCCCTTGGACACCTTTGTCCAGAGATTCGGTCACATCGTCATCAGCCTCTCTCTCAACTTGTCCCAGTCCCAGTCAACCTGGACGGACAACCAAGAGTGGTTCGCCTCTGACCGCCGTGACACGGTCCTTACTCACGTGACCCTCCTGCTCCACGGGGTGAAAGGTCAAGTTGAAGTCCTTGAGCTGTCGGACTACATCGGCCTCGACGCATGCGTCTTCGGACCGGATCCGTTTCCATGGCTACGGACCCTGATACTCGGAAACCATTCGAGTTCCGTCGGATCCCTGAGCGTTACCGCCCAACAGGAGGCGTCCATTATGTACTTGTCACGAAAAGTTCCCGCCGTGCGTGAATTTGAATTCACGGCGGACGAAAGCTCCGGCGACGGTGACCCCGCCTTCCTGGCCAACGTCCTTCGGAACTTGGTCCGGGCCAATGACCTCGTCGAGGTCAAGCTGGACATGACCTTAGTGTTCTTCGATGACACGGACGACGACAGTGTTCTGCTCCAGGAGCTGATGAGAGAAAGGGTCAGGGTCGTCTCTCTTGGGGTCACCATTGATGACCGCGGGAGCGATCAGCCAGACAAGTTCCGGATGGCGATGAACTGGATTGGAGGTAGATTGAAGTCAAAGGTCATGAGGTCAAAGGTCACTAATGCTTAACTTTTCCAGCCCAAAGCGACTGGCTCAAGAAGTTGACCCTCCGGGTCAGCGTCGAGGAAGAAGGGGTCTTTGCTGGACTGATGTTGCCGAGCTTAAGGGCACTTGAAGAGCTGGATTATGTCCAGGAAACCGTGGAATCTCTGCTCAACTACACTGCGGCCGACTACCCTAATCTCCGAAAGGTGACCACGGTGTCGACGGGGAACGACTTCACGGTGGCCCTACCGCAGGTCACTGACTTGACCGTGATGCGAACGCGGTACACGGGAATCGCGGCCCGGGAACTTGGCAAGTTTGGCAAAGACCTCTTTCAGCTTCCACCGTTCCGAAACCTGGAGACCTTGACCTGCCCCGTGAAGTTCATTGACCTTGGGGTTATTGTCACGCTCCAGACCTTGCGCCGCCTCAAAGTGACGACAGATGCCCTGACAGGTGACGTTTTTGCATTCTGGAAGAGGGCGACTCCCGGCTCCCGGACACTCACAGTCGACCAGATTCGGGCGCTTCCGGAACCGTCCGAAGACGAAATTCGGTCAAGAGCCGAACCGTGCTTTTCCGATCTTCCGAGTAAGCATTTTTTTTTTGCATAACAGAAATTCCCGTTCGAGGACAGGAGGATTTAAAATGTCGTTTTTCTTTAAATTTTTGTTTGTTTGTTTGGAAGTTTGTTTTGTTTAAGCTTTTCGTTTTGTTTTAAAACGTGTTTTAAACCCTGTTTTTTGTTTTAGATTTTAAGGAATTCACAATGGTTATGAATGAGGACTACATGATGAGGATGAATCTTAATGCGCTTTTGTTCATTTCCAAAATGAAGAAATTGCAGCGTCTTCAAAAACTGGAAATTCAGCTGGAGCAGGGTAACGCTGTAAGTGATGTTTTTTTTTTTTTATAATTTCTCAGTTTTTCTCTTAAAAAAAAACAAAAACAAACAAAAACCCCTTTTTTAAACATTTAAAAAAATCTTGTTTTAAACATTGTCTTGTTTCAATACCTGGAGGTTGACGCGGTTTACATGGATGAGCTCGAACGATATCACGACTCGGTGGTCGTGGGGAACGCAGATCAACCTGAGGCTGCAATATGACCCCAAGGGACGGGAATCTTGAACTCCATTGTCAAGGTTACGCTGCAGTAGTTGGTGATTAACTGACCTAATTTTAATCGTGGTTAGTTAATTAGTAGACTAATTAAAAGTGCAATTAACTCTAACTGACCAAGTGGTTTTTGAGCAGTTTTTGAACAAACAGATTTTTATACAATTACAATTGTTATTAAAGGAATTGTGGCAATTTTTATAACCGGAATATCTTCCTTCACCACGTCATTTGACCACTGTGTGTTATGTGCTTGGTTTGGAAGTGTAAGGGGTTTGTTTTAAGTTGGTTTTCAAAAAGTCTAGTTTTTCTTAATATTTTTGCAAAAAAATTAGGGGAGCCATGAAATTTTTTTCTGGTTTCTTAATTTTGTTATTAACTTTTAATTATTAGGCAGTAAAATGCACTCCATGTTTGGACCCACCTGTCTGGCAGACCCTGAATTAAATTTTAATACGTTTTTGACTTTCTCATAAAAACCGGAAACGCCAAAAAAAGCCTAACTAATTTAGTTTTAAACTTTTGCCGAAATGAATCATATTAGGTGTTCCTAAGTGGTTTCTTAGTTTCCGATATCTGTATTGAAATGCAATTTGCTGCTTTAAAAAAAACTGTTTTATCACAGTTTATTTTGTATTTGTACTTTTAGGGATATATGACAAGACTTGTTCTACCTTCTGGAAAGGACCTACCTGTTGGACAACGGTGAAACGGCATATAGAAATTAAATTTTAGAAAAATAGTTCAAAATAATTTATTCCATTGCAGTGTTCAAATTAGTATTGCCAAAAACTTGCTTAAAAATCCAAAAATATTAATTCTGGATGAGGTATTATCCGCACTGAACCCTTCCGTGGCTAAAAAAATACGGGAGAATTTGGCTGAGTATCGGAAGACTGCAACAACTATTATTTTCGACAATTTTTATTGGTCTTGTCTGTGAACAACTGACAATACAAATGCAATTAGCATCCTATGAATCTACACTAAAAGACAACCAATCAGTTGGTTTGACGACGAAGGTCATACACCACAATATGTGTACGCACGACTCTCATCGGATATCCCTTTCATCAGAAACGTAAGCCAAAAACATTGATTTAAATTAATGCAAATATACAATTACAAGTCATTGTAGATAATAACACTTAAATATTAGAAGTGCTATTACTAGATAATTCATGAATTTGTGCTAGTTATAATTTGAATATTTGACATTAGGCAGTAGGTCCAAGATTAGGTATCGCATTGAGTGCCTTGGTGACGATGACATTTGGACTAGTAGCATCAGCCTACTTCTGTTGGAAGCTGGCAATTATTGCTTCACTAACGATTCCGGTTATTATAATCGGATTCTACTGTCAACGGTCAGTATTGAGAAAATCGCATTTGGAGTTAACGAGCTTACGAAAGAAGCTCATAGCAGTAAGTTCCTGTCTTGTTGATTTGAAAATGTCACTTGCAATTACAAAGCAATAACAATAAATTATTCAGTTAAATTCACTTTTAGATGACAAACGGAGTTATCAAGAATATCTTAGAGATTCAAAGGAACCCCAAAGCTCTGGCGGTGTGCCAACGTGCTGAACAATTTATTTACCCTGCCCTCTTGTACGTAAGAAAAAATTATCATGTGAAGGTATTATCAATTAATTACTTTTTAGTCGACTTAAAAATAAAACAACTACGCATATACCAATGTTTATTCAGGGTCAAAAGTCGCAAATCTCTATTTTGAAATATTCAAAATATATTTTTGAAAGAATTTTAGTGACTGGTTCTTTATATTGTTAGTAACTGGTTTCGATTTCGTAAAAATTTCAGTCAGAAGCTATTTGCGTTGTCAAGCGTCACAATGGCCAATGAAATGCAGATAATTTCCAGTATTTTAATGGTTATTGTCCGAATACTTTGGATAGCTCCAGATTCTGGGTTTTTACTGAATGATTAAAGACCAAATATATAGATACAATAAATTAATTTAGTTTTAAATAATGATCAATTATATATTTATCTGAGTAAGGCAACGTAATAAACTTTATTTGCAGAATAGGGCAAAAGAGAGCGACAATTCACGCACTGGTGTACGCCGCTTCGGAGAGTTTCATGTTCTTTATTTTTGGAGTTACGTTTCGAGTTGGCGCGGAATTAACGCGTACCGAACAGATTCCGATTTCAAGTTTGTTTATGTAAGAAAAAATTAAGATAAAAAATGAAAATACCACATTATAAAATATTGAGTTTTTTTCAAACCTATTATTGTTTTAAATTTGTTTTAGAGTTTTCTTCGTCCTAACATTTGGCAGTTTAAGCCTTGGACAGGCAACCATAATCGAAAAGTGGTCCCCCTTGGATCCCTACAACGATTCTGGGTTGAAACCTGACATTAAAGGCAAAATCGAATTCAAAAATGTTAGCTTTACGTACCCACTTACACCAAAGGTACAAATATTGGAATGTATTAACTTAACTATACCTGCTGGAAGCTTCATTGGAATTGGTACCTCATGATTTATAATAATACAAAATTATGCTTAACATGTATTCAAAATATATTCTGATATAATTTTGATGACGAACCATTTTTTTTAGTTGGACCTCCCGGAGGTGGCAAATCTACTTTGTTTGCCCTGCTTGAGAGATTCTACGGAAATCAGTTTGGAGAAATTGTAATTTTCTATTTAAACTCTAGCAAGAAATTTAAAATTTGAATCCTAACAAGAAAAATTTTGCAGTTGATAGATTGCGTTAACATACGTTACATAAATTTAAAGCATCTTCGAGACAACATAGGTTATGTTGCACCCGAGCCAAGTTTGTTTGACATTAGCGTCAAGCAAAACATAGCCTATGGCTACCAAGGGGATGCAGAGGGTCAAGAACTGTCGGATCTCGTGGAGGCCGCAGCAAAGGATGCCAGTGCAACGTGCATAATTGAAGAATTGCCGCAAGTATGCTTTTGTTAAAGGAGTGAACAAATTTATTTTACAATATATTGATATGTTTTTGTATTTGCGTTTTAGAAATATGACACAAGGTGTGGAGAACATGGAAAACTTTTGAATTCGGGCCAACGACAAGCCGTTTCAATCGCTCGAGTTGCAATTAAGTGAGTTGTTTAAGATTATTATGTCGGCCTTGTACGTCACTTTAATATGCTTTAGGAAACCACCCATTTTCTTATTTGATGATCCGACGAGGCATCTGGATGCAGAAGAAGAGAAAGTAAAATTTCGGAGAGATTAGCATAATTGAAATATTTTTTATTATTTTTGAGTGTTTGGTATTTAGCTTGTGCAGAATTCAATGTACAACATTATGAAGGGGAAAACAACAATTATTTCATCAAACTCTTATTCTTCCATCAAACATTGTGAATACATCGCTGTGTTGAACAAGGGTCGTATAACAGAATTTGGAAAAGAAAAAGATCTACTACGTCAAAAAGGCGTTTACTACAAATTCCTTTAACAAATTGGAGCAAAGGTTGCGGAGAGCGAATAACTCTCATTTCGCCTAACAAAAATCTACACAACCTGCGGCACAAATCATAAACATTTGTTATTGTGTTTAATTTTATCCAGGTTTTGATTTTAATTACAATATAATCTAAGTATGAAATAAGCATACTTAAGGATTTACTTTATGATTTTGATTTCAGTTTATGTGTTATGTTATTGTTGGCTTGTTTATGACGTGCCTATTAAACATTTTTGAATCAAATATAATAATATAAAATTATCCTTGTTTTTTATATTGAGCACTTGATTAGTAATCTGGCAATCTCAAAATACATTTATAAAAGAAAACAAATTGTGTGTGACAAATACAATTGTTTTAAAAAAAACTTGTACGCCAAAATTTTAACAAATAGACAATTGGCCAAATTTCTGCATTGGACATAGAAAGCGCATAGTGCAACATTCCCTTGAGCGTGGAATCTGGAATTGGATCCTTGTTCTGAATTAAAAAAAAACTAATTTTTACTCTAAGCCAAAATTGATCAGAAACATTCTATTAATACTTATTTGCATATTCCGAACAATTCATTGGGAGTCAATTTTTAACTTAATGGTTATAAATTGCAAACCAAGCTATATTTCATCTATTTCAACAGAATTGATTTATTGTTCGAAAGTTTTCCGGAGGTAAAGCTATTAATAAAATGGTACATAATCCTTGGTTGATCGTATGGTACAGTATGTCCAGACTTTCGAATAATCAAAGACATTAGATTTAAAGCTTTGCGCATATTACCAGATATATGGTTATAAGGCTTTGCGCAAGATACTTTTCAAGATACCACTTTTTTTATCGCACTTTTATACTGCTCTGAACCGCTCCAACGCATTTTTCTTAACATTTCTTCAGTGCCGATCGTGGGTACACGGATGTTCAAATGTCCAGAATATATTTTTCACGAATGGGCGGAACCGAGTCGAGGAGCTCGACGAATAAAGGCAGTGCACTTTTTGATATATCGTCACGAAACCGGATCTTAACTTCGAGATTAACTAAAGCACCGTGATAAGTATTATCCCCAACATGAATTGCACGGCGCACATGCGGTTGTACGATATAATTTCGAAAATATGTCCATTCGGTCAGAAATGTGTCGATGTTGTACTTGTAGGTGTATCCAGTTTTGGTTGTAAAATATGTTGTATTTGTGAAGTCTCCCCAAAACGACGTTTCAATTACCTAAAGGAATAATGAAAAAAAATAACTAAAACGAAGTTAGAGACAACGTTTAAGTTTAGTTGTTTTACTCTAGAGGCCGTAGCATAATCCTTTTCATTTATTGCCTTCCTGGTTACTTTTTCTTTGCGGTAAAAGTGATTTTGTTCATTTTCGTCGATGAGTCCGGCGGTATAAAGAAACGTTCCAAACTTTAAATCTGTAATTGGGTCCATTGTTGGGTTGCCAATGGAAATTCCCTTCAAATTTATTTGGACTCTTGGGGATCTCTTATTTTTCTTTGTAATTATTGAGGCCAATGCCGGTATATATTTTCCTAATTTATAACAAAATTCAACTATTTTTGTACTAGTAAAATCATGCTAATTCCATAAACACATTGCCTTTATTGCATGAATACTTGGATTCATTAAGGGAAAATACTAATACAAATCTTCCTGATTTTCGGAAATACATTAAATGGATTGTATAAAGCTTTAATATAACCTATGTAGCTTGCATTATATAATGTTACCTGCATACGATTCTCCAGTTAGGTGAAAATCATTTGTTAAATATTTCGGAAATAGAAGTAAAAATTGTGTCAGAACCGTATAGAGGTCGGCGGCTGCTGCTTGAAATGAATTCAAATAACCGTCCTTGTTTTTAAAGCTATATTCTACAAAAATATTATTGTTATTAAATCCACCTTGTGTTATTTTGAAATTTCTTTTTCTTGCAGTCGACAACCATAGAGTAAAACAATGTATAAGAATTAAGGCAAGATACATTTAATACCATTTCCAAAAAAACTTACATTTGTTATACAAAACTTAAATTCCATAAAATAGTGATGTCTCTTTAGAATATGAAAGATTTTGTTAACATATCATTAGTTTTTATACTAATAATACAATAGTCTGTGCATAATGTTGTAATATGATTGTTACCACCAGTAGCCATTGATTGAGGGGTGCATTTCAAACTAACGTACAAACTAAAATTCGCCATTTTAAAACGCAATAACTTTCAAAACGTGATTACCTCGCTTGAGTGCCTCGGACTAAAGGGCAGACAGACATGATGATTGTATAAACCCTTATTTGAATGATCACTGTGTGGATTTAATTTCACGCCTTTTTTTTTATTTAGTCACGATATTTTTTGTGTTTGTCGCAACAATTGTAGTTACTTCATTTTGAAGCCCAAATTTATGACTATCTATTGCAACGCTGTGATGTATTCCAATAATACAAACATCTCAAATTTTACGGTTAGCTTGAATGACGTTTACTAACATTCTCATTCTCTAACATTTTGTATCTAAAAGATCAGCAAAATTACTGTTTAAATAAGTTCACAATTAATCTTCTGTCATAATTAAGATTAAATTACGAAAGCCTTATGTTTTATCTACACCAAATGCATCTGTTGATAATAAGATTTTATCTATAACTTGTTCCATAAATAATTTACAAATTGAAATGATTGTTTCATCAGATTGAAATGATCAATTATAGTAGAATTTGGAAGTTACTTTTGAAACGAATCTTCAAATTTTACTATCAACAGTTGCTATGTTTGTACATTGTTATAGTATGTTACAATTAAGACAGCAACTATGTGAAATAGTTTTGATGCGATATGTTGAGTAGATTTTATAATTTTGTTTGTATGATTATACAGAAAATATCAGTTAACTTCAACCTACATCCTTGAAGAAACAGATAACTTATTTACCAGAACCGTTAGCGGGTTGGACCGAGTTCTGGAACTGAATTAACACAACGATATATGTTATAGCTGCACCAAAAATCTAAAACACAAATTACAACATTTTGATACCATTTTCATACAATTATTATCATTATACAAGGCTTACAGAAGTCAGTAGTCCACGATTTACTTTGAAGTATCCAAAGCACTCGAGATCAAATTTGATCGTTGCGGCTAGCTTATGCACTTCAAAACTATCTCGCTGGTCTACCCACATATTTGATTTTGGTTTGGGCATCAATTGAAGTTTCTCACAAAGTAAGTTACCCTAGAAACAATAAACAAGTTATGCAGTACTCTTCTTTTTGTATATATTTTTAAACCATGTTGTGATTGATGAATACATTACCAATGTAGAAATTCTTTTGCCGATGTTAGTAACCCAAATAAATTTTGTTAGCGTGATTACAATCTAAGTCATGTTTGCAATTAGTAAAGGAGGAAAATGATTAATTGCATATGAAATTGTACAGACCGTGTTATACACAATGACAGTAAATGCAACGGCTCCGTAACAAACAAATATTAGTAAAATCAACTGGGTACTTTTCTAAAACAGTTCGAAAAAATTTTTTATTTCCAGTATCTGCGGCGCCGTGACACAAGCGGTCGAAATCGTCTTTTTACTACACAATGACTTGGTAAAATACTTATATTTGACGCTGGATTCTTTTTCACTTGTCAGGAGAGAATGAACTTGACTTTCAAAGATATGAGCCGAAAGGGAAATTAGTGCTACAGAAAACAATGTTGCGACTTTAAACAAAATAATATTTGTAATGTACATGCATTTTAGAGCTCTGTGCGGCACCCTCATTCCGTAAATGGCAAATTCCGTTTCGGTAGAATGCCTAGCCTTTAGAACGTTGTCAATGCTCATCGTCGTGAAAAAGAGTGATACAGATATCTCAATGAGAACAACGAATAAGTAGAAGCCGGTGGTAGCGATCCGTCGTATTCCAAGACAAAATCTCACATTATAACATGTTAAGTACTCAAATTTCAAATTAAATAGCTCCAAAATCCGGTTTCTCACAAGCATAAATGCGAAGTAGGTTGCTATCATATGAATTGTGTCCGCTTAAGACAAAACGCGTATAACTTTTACGTCAAGGTCGGATAATCTATGATCTGACGAAACCGTTTTAGACATTGTGATTATAGCATAGGGAAATGTAAGAAATGCTGCACAAATGTTGAAACAAGAAATTGCAATTGCCCAAATGCCACGATGACTTCTCCATTCAATACATAAACCTTTGTCGGAAAAGTTGTATGCAGGTAATGTGCCAATTATTGAACCAAAGAAAAAAAGTATCCGAAATATTATAGACTTCTTCCGTCAGATTCCATTATATTATTAAATGATTAAAACACTAGCAGAGAAATACATTCGCATAAGGTAAATTATGTATTGCGAAATAAGTTGAACAAGCAAATTGTTTATCATTAAATATTTTTTTGTTATTTAATAGAATACGGGAATTGTACACTATATTTACTCTTGCGGAATAGTGTGAACCCTTATCGAACTGTGGATGTTGAATTAGTTATATATTGTATTTAAAATAAATTGGGAACATTTCTTACGTTAGATTTTAATATATTTATTCGCAGTACAAGAAGATAAGCTTTAGATTTTGCAAGGAGATTTGTGCTAGTCTATTTTGCATACTTTTTATTTGAAGTAGTAGAGACGGGAGGTTTGTTTTCACTTCAGGTGAGGAAAGTACAATATAGATGTTATCAACAACCCTTGTTAATTATATTCAAATGAACAAATTAGTACCCTTTAGCACAAAAGTAGTGCAACTTCAAGTTCTGACTAATATCAAATGCCTAATAATATATGGCGTCGCAACTGTCGGAAGTTAAGTTTATGAAAAAATAAGTTGAGCCAATGTTTACTAACTTGAGTCTACACAACGGTATCTAATTACATTTCTAATGTGATGAACACAAGCACTGTGACAACAACTAAGAAGTTTAAAACCCTAGTTGCATGTCTTTTGTGAATTTTAGTTTCCTTAAGGGAATCAAATGATGAAACTTTTTAAGCAATAAAAAAACCAAGGATTGTGACTCAGCACGTATGCATCACAAAAAAAAATACGTTGTATATAAACGAACAAGATACTTTTGGGTTCATACTCTAGTGGAGAAAAGTGACCCATATGGAGACTTATGGAGAGTAACCACTTGTAACATGCTTACCGCATAAATTTGTGTGTTAGTCGGTGTCATATTAGTCATACTTGGGTGACCCTTCAACCGCGAGGGGTCACGCATTGCTGAAGTGGAGATTAGGGATAAGTTTCAATCTATATTTTCTTTACCTGCAGCAAAAAGCTGGCTAAATTGAACATTTGAGCAAAACAGAAGTTGAGGAAAACTTTTTAGCAACGTCTTGGTAGGAGTAGGTATTTTCATATTGCTTGAAGAACAATTTTAATTGAAAGTTGTTGAGTTCATGAGAGCCGGAAGATTTATTCATAAACTCGGAATGAGACGTATATTTTTTATGAACCCGAGTTGTTAATTGTGAATTTAATTCAATTGGTCAATTAGCAGCAATTAAGTCAATTGGCCTGGCAGATTTAACCGTTATATAATGTGAATTCTTTTGATTTAATATTTGACGAGCCCAAGATCAATATGTTAACGTAATGCCTCCGTTTGAATTTCAGTATTATATTTAGTAGAGTAGTTCTATTTTAGAGGTTTAGTCAGTGGTCTTCTGGGCTTGATTGCGAGTATTGTGGGATTGGAAGCAAACTTTAATTGGTATTGGTTTTTCAGCATTTGCAATGATTTTAAAAAGTGAAAATATTTCTACGGCATGTTTTAGGGGTTATTGCGAGCTAGGTAGTCATTTGCGGCAACCAGTGTGCGTTCAAGAGTGATAAGAGAATATTGTTTTTGAGTAGCTCGTCAGTTACCTTAGAAATTTGACCTTTAAATACAAATATCACTTGTTTTTCAGATTCTAATTGCTCAAGCTGACTAATTCTTGCTTCTGTAAGTGCTGCAGCACCTTGATATGGTTCTAGACTCCCTTCTATGCAGCCCAGCCGAGCACAAATACCACAAAATTTAAGTGTGTCATTCTCGACTGATAACAGATTTTTAGGTTCAACCGTCGATATCTCCTTCAAAGTGCTTAATTTGTAATTCTTCGTAGCGTAGTAGATGTGTGCATGCCGGAGTGACCAAAGTCCCGACCTGTAGTTTACAGGTTATTGGACACATGAAATTGCCTAAGTCAAATGCACTCGGAAAAGTTGTTTTTAGATGTTTAATAACCAACATTTTTGTGTGTATATAGTTGGAAAATGTCCGAGAAGTTGATGCGAGGGAATTTTCTTCTTTGTGCAGAATGATTCTGAAAAAAAAATCGACCAAAAATTGAGCTGGTTGAAGTAGGCGTATACGAGTCGACACTCAAACTCACTTTATTGGCACCAGAATTTTAAAAAGCTACCAAAAGATTTGTCTTATGATCATTTTAAGGTCAATTATCAGTCTACGACTTTCGGAGATTATCGTTTCCAGACATCGCAATTTTTTTTTCAAATTTAGCACCTTTTTCTTATCATCAGGGGGTCATGCGGAAGTAAAATTTTGTTATAGGACCTCAAAGCCAGCAATTACCCCAGGTGTTGTGAACGTTCTCACTTTCAGTTTGGCGGTAAATTGATGAATTTCAGAGGGAGATGAGATGCGATTATGAATATAATGATGATACTCAACTTGATCAACTTATGATTGATCTAGTTTAATTCAGGTCAAGTAAATTAGTTAAGTTGATCAAGTCTTTTATTTTAGATACGAATTGTTTGAATGATACAAGGAGATTGACTTGGCTTGGGTCTATAGTTGCCTATCAGATCTGAACGATTTTTGAAATGCTCTACATTCATTGAGCACTTAAGCACCTGACGTAAAGGTAGATGCTGACGCACCCGTCAGGTGTCGCAATGTTCCTAACACTCAGTTTCATAGTTCTTCAAAATTAAGATGAAGTTTGTCATTTTCGGGTTTTAGAAATAGTTACCCATTTGCTGTAGTGAATACTTAATTTGATTCATTTAATGAAATACAACAACAACGGCAATAGGTGTGCATGCATTTGTAGTAATAAGTAATAGTGTACCTAAAATTCATTTTTGTGTTATACAAGCAAGCATACGGAAAATATTTGTTTAAAACTTAAGCTTCTTTTAATTATTTATACATCCCCAGTATTGCAAACAAAGAAAATCATTTTTCAAAATTGTAAGTGTAAAAGAATGGCCTAATGAAAAATTTGTAAAATTGAACATTAATATTTAAAAAAAAAACATTTCATAAGTTATACTTATTTATTTAATTATGCGCAAGAAACGCCCTGAGTGTGTTTATAGAAGTTTGCTATGATTAATATCGAATACTAAAATGTGTAGTAAAATTTTCATCTGTAGCCATCGTGTTAATAATGAAATATTCATTAGCCAATTCGATTTGTTTGATTTTAGTTAAATTTCGATCCTACTTACAAAATTGACTATATATTACTTATATAACTTATCATAAATTTAGAGTTTGATGGAAAATTGTTGTACAGAAATTTGAAATTTTGGTATGTAATATTGATAAAAACATTAGAACTACCTGAACAAAACTTAGCGTTGTTCACAAACAAGGACTATGTGAGTAGGTTTTCAACGATGGACTCGACTTTGGTTTTCAAAAGCTTGCTTTGCATTTACTTATATCTTGGCCTCGCAAGCGCCTTAGACGAAAACATGAAATTGAATTCGCTGATCAACCAGTTTCCAAACTTCAAAGTGTATTTAATTTTTTCAAAAGCACATGAAATAGTAGAATGGTCATATACGCCTGTGTATGTTTACCGTATGGAAACCAGTAGTTTATTACCATTTATAAACAAAACTGTAACCTTGACAGCAGTAGACTATGTTTTGAACCTTAGACTCTCTCAACATTTGGAAGAGGCAAGAGGGCAACGGTTTTCATGTGTATATTTCTTACTATATTACAATTTTCGCATCGAGGACCAAATTTGTTCCAATTCTAAATTTCCGCGACTTCTACAACTGCCTTACGAACGTACTTCACTCGTTAGTATTCGGCAACTCTCAGAAGCAAATAATTACAATCCAAATATGCAAAAAGTAGCGCATATAACTGAAATCAGACTAAAAAACAACATAATACCTCACAAAAATGTACCACAAAATTACAATTCCTCAATCAACAAATCAGTTTCAGTTAACTCATTTTGCAGTATCATGATAAACCGTTTTCGTCTCAACTCGTTGAGTATAACATTTGCACAAATTAGTCAAGATCTGTACTCGCTTAAGCAGTTGCCTATGGAGAGGACCTGCGCAACAT
>JAQFYP010001109.1:0-17226 GCA_034694865.1 Bilobella braunerae | reverse complement strand
AACCCACAGTACCCACAGTACCCACACATGTTGACGAACCCTTAGTGGAAATGTCAAAGAACAAAAAAAAATATATATATATACTTTCTCCTAGGCTTTTGCTTACACTACATACTTTCGCAGTAATGCTACTGAGCTAATTTAATGTTAATAAATTTAGTATTCCCATTGAGTAGTCTTGAAATGCAGACACAAGAATTACTAGCATTTGGTAACCCAAGATATAGAATTACTTTTTGTAGAATTTTACACTAGGTGATTTTCCAGACCTAACTATGATGCACACCTCTCTAAATGAAAGTCATTATTCCATTATTGCGGTTTTGAAGTTTTCTACAATTATTTTTTGTATAACTAGAGATTTTAACGACAATTTAAACAAACAAACGACAAAAAATTTAAGACAAAAATTTAAACGACAAAAATAAAGTAAGCACGCAAAGCAGCCAAACTAAAAAAAAACTTTTAAAAAATTAAAAGTGTAAAAAAAAATTATTTGTAACAAACAAAAAATTTATAAGAAAAAAAAATTCACACTGAAGTTCCTACAATTATGTCCAACTAAAAGTAAATACTTTTAATAAAAAGAAAAACAGGTTGTGATCCTTCAGGTATTCTCCTTAGCTCATTCACCATAACAAATTTAATATACACAACTAACCAACCTCTTACGGGTCGAACTTTGACCAAAGCGTCATTATTGTCTAAATCCTATTTAGTGAAAGAGCCCCGAGTTTTAATGATCTGCCCTAATATACATAGTGTTACTGGCTAAATCCCAGCCTCTAGCCTAAGGAGACGTGTCATTCTGGAAATAGAATCAAATCTCTTAAGAAAGTGACCTGGATTTGATCCTGGATTAGATTAGAATAGATCTAATGGCCTTGGAGTTGTCAGGACATGTTTGACTCTGGATTCCGAGGGAAACTTGGCCTAGCAACAACATTAGTTTTCAATGCTCAAAATTTTACATGTACCCATCGGAACAGGGTACTCGAAGTAGGTTAAGATTTAAAGTAGGCTACTGCTTTGTGCATTCACACTAACAATAAGTTGAGCTGCCTCTATGCTACTGAAATAGATCACAGACAGGAATGATTACAGTTTATTTTGTGTAAAACCAACTGCATATTTTGCATAAGATCTTAATGTATGTTACATAATAAAAAAATACGTTTTGAGTATGTTTCATATCCAAGAGGATTTATATTGTCTCTAACGTAAATAATTTAGGTCATTAATAATAAAGAAACTTCATTTTGAGTTTTGAACTTTTCGGTAATGCATTCCCTTGGTTTTATTTCTTAACACGTTCCGTCAAAAATTACAGTAAAACAATTACTTTGAAAAAATTAAAGTTTTTGTTTTTTACGTACGCTGAGAGTGAGGCCAACCTTTTTTGTTAAAACAATATTTTAAAACTTAAAGTGCCATACACATACAAAATAGTTTTTACACAAAATTGACCACAAAATCGATTTATTAATTGAAACCTCAAATTTAGAGTTTGTGACAGGAAGTCTAAAATATTTACACACACAGAAAAATTAGGGATTTTAATAGTTTAGTTGATCATAGCATTTGGTACAATTAATATATACTTTATTTGACTTTTATTTTGTCCTTTTAAGTTAAATGCCTGATTTTATAACGCATTTATGGCAAGCAAAGGTTCACGTGGAGTCTTCTGTTCAATAATTTTGACCAAGTTTCCGAGCGAATTTTTTTTTCAACAAACAACGTTTAGTTTTATCATTCCCGGTGCATTCCAAATTTGTTACCTTCTGTATTAGTTTGAGCGACAAAGCGAATATATAGGTCAAATTAAATTACCTGCTAGAAAAATTTCAGTTAACATAGGCACTGCAATGAGGGTTTGCATCTTTGCAACCACTGCCTTAATTTATGTTACTCCCGTTCTTGCAACAACGGGAAATTTGCACACTTTTTTGCACTGCCAAATAGTACTACTGGAAAACGTTCACTCCCAAGTAGATGGTCCTGCCGTAAAAATGTTGGCGGATATTCAAGAGCAATTTGCAGTGAGACTTTCAGTAATAGCATCACATGCATCACCTAAACCATCATTTTACGTAGTGAGAAACTCTCTGCAGAGAAAACAAAATTGTCAAGTAGTGCAGACAATTGATTTACAGGCCACGATGTACTGTCAGGTTGCGGAATGGATCAGTTGGCTAATAAAAACCGGAAATGCTCGAATCACAGGTGACAGATATCGCCTACATGCCTACTATATATGGGTAACGGCGTACAACAAAGTTTTTGGTGATATGCAAATATCTCAGCACATATCGCAGTGTTTGGATAACTCATAGAGCTAAGAGCGCATTGGCATATCTCCCTATTTTTGAACTTACATTTTACTCAACGGAGGTTGAGATCATTACAAAAGTTATATATCCATGTAGTCAACAACTAACTTACATGACCAACTACTCTCTGACACATACAAATGTTCTTGACAACTTGCGTTATATTCTTGATAAACAAATACATGAAGTCGTGCGTTCCGAATGCAGTACCTCATGGGTATTTTTGGAACAATAGAGAACGTGTTCTGCACTCATTTTAACAACTGGCAAGGCAATTGTCAAAAAAAAGTTGCTCCAATGGCAAGTCCATTCTATTACAACGCAGTGTCAAAAATCTTGAAGGTACTTAACTTCGATGACAAGGTAAAGAAGAAGGGTTGTACGGAAACGTGTACGAGTTGGAGAGTGTAAGCCTGAATTTTCTAACTTGTAGTGGATGGCAGTCGTACATGTCTTTTGAATCGTTTACTCGGCCTTTTCCCGCTCAACTCTGGATACAGTTAGGTTGTACGATGCTGGCATCCACGGCTTTCTTGTATATTGTTATACGCTGTCACTCCTTAAAGGACAGTTACCAAATTTTTGTGATCAAGTCGTTACTTGAACAAGATTTAAAACTGTCAACAGGCCTCGCATCAATGAGCGGTCTCCCCGGTTTTTTGGCCATGGGTTTGCTAATGACCACAATTATTACAAACTTGTATCGCGAAGAGTTTGACTTCGGAGTTAACAATGCCGCTGCAACGTACTAGGCTAAAAACAGTAAACGGATCCATTCAAAAATTTAGGATCATTGTACCAGTAGATGTTGCATACCTCCCGAGACATTTTTTGAAATCTAAATGGAACTTCACAAGGCTAGGAAAGTGGTCTTTTATAACTGGTGTAATCGGAGGGAAAAACTCGCTTGTACGAGAACTTTTGGGCAAAATAAATATTGAAAAATCTAGATTTGAAATTACTATTTAAACTTAAAAATGGAAATTGAGCAATTCAAAAAAAGTTTATTGTAAAAAAAAAGTGAAAAAAAATATCGAAGACAGTGGGACTCGTACCCCCGATGCTCGAGTGCATATCAAGATTTTTCACCATGAGGCCATATTATCACTTGTCGAAAGTCATCAGAAATTACTCGTCAAAGTAGATACCACGGACAACTCACCACTTGCCTTCATTATAAGAGTAATAACGTTTTTTAATTATTTTAGACCTAGACGGGAAAGACTGTTTGCTCCTAATTAGTTTCGCCACGAATTTATTTCCCCACTAGTTCTAGAGCAAGTTTTCAAAATTGAAAAAAAAGTGTAGGACTATAGTGAAAAACACATCGAATCTGTTTCTCGTGTTCTCGTTACCAAAACGTAAGAGTACTCACTTCTTGTACTAATTTTATAAACATAATGAACGTTAGTTTAAAGCTCAAAATTTCAAATTTGCCGTAATATAGCTTCAGAAATGTTCGCTAACAAATGCAAACAAAACGGAAACCCAAAACTAATTTTCAACCGGAAAAAAATTGCTCAATGTTTAAAGTCAACGCAATTGCCTAGCGCATCATACTTCCGATAATACGACAAACAGTAACTTAAGTTAGTAACCAAATCAACGAACTCAACAAGATTGCATAAATGTACAGAAAAAAATTATCCTACTTCAACGTAAACACGTCAAATTCATTCCAGTGAATGAGGGCTCCCTATGGGTTCCGTGCCTGTAGGAACCCAGGAAAACAAATAAAACCAATATACTTAAATTTGGAAGTAATTGTATTTTTCCTATCTTCTTTTTAATTAATTTGACCCAGGAGGGGAAGAAAAGTTGCGCGTGTAAAGCTTCGCCTCGAATTTATTCCCCTACTAGTTCTAGAGCTCTCGCAGGGAGCTCAATTGACGCAACTAATTTTTTTCCAAATTGAATTCCTTTTTCTTCGCTAATTCTATTAGTTTGAATCCAGATCGAAGCAGAAAGAATCTCAAATCTGAGATACGTCTCTGCTATACAGAAAAAATACGTTGTACGTATAGTCTACATTGTGGCAAAACACAAACTGTACAACAATTCATGCCTGTTGACTACTTGACAAGGCCTACTGACCAAGCCAGCTAGATCCTTATGCCTTCACTGTCTTTCTCTTCTAAAAGGAAACTTGCCTAAAGCTTTGCGTCACCCTGAGGCGTTATCGCCACATAAACGAAGAGATTGGGCGGCGAAGCACAACTATGGTTTCTTAAAAGCGAATTTGCCTTATCATTTTAGGTATAAATTCTGAGGCAAAGCACTCACCTGAAAAGCTTGACCTGCAGCATTTGACCGATGGTAGATATCAGAGCAGTATTTTCACGTGTTTGTGGATGACAAAAAAAAGGAAACTTTTGGGTTCCTTAAGGATTATTTCATGTTGACGCTGAACGAGGGGTTAGATTACAATGTGATTAGAAACTTGAACTATTAATTCTATTTAGAGTCAGTCCCGCTGTTTTCGAGTTAATTTTTGGTTAGTGAGACTTAAGAAATAGTGTAGCCTCGGCTAACAAGTAATTACATGATGTAGTGCTGAGAAAATAGGAAATGTCCCAACATCATGATTTGCGTATTGTACTGAGATTTTTGAGCATAGGTATGCTTTCGCGTTTTGTGACATAGTTTCATAAATTATTAACTGTACAGAAGCGTTATATGACATTCTCGTTTAGCGGCTGGTCAACATGGAAGGGAGTGGGTGGAGAGTCATTTGCAAAATCATGTATGCAAATGAAAGCAGACTTCTGAATTGTCACAAGGCAACGGGAAAAACGTATTGGAAATATTTTATATTTTTTGACTGTGTAGATGTTTTGTGTGCGTTATAACCTCGCACTTTTAATTAGCCTGTGCGTACGTTAACACAATCTTGCAAACGCAAAATTCCATCCAATTCCAACATTACTCCCGCCCCCAGCTCACATGAGGTGCATTTTATATATTTTAATTAGATTTTTTTTTTACTCAAAACACAAATAAGCGGTCTGCACAGACTGTGCCTAACAATCCCATCCTGGAACAGAACGTCATTTCCAGAACGATAAATCTAGAACTTATAAAGTTCTTCCGTTCGAATACATGTTTGTCCAAAATTTTACAATATAACTAGAATAGAAAAAAAATCAAGTTGAAAAGTTTGTTTAACTTTTTAAACAACTTTAAAGACGACCTGGCATCCAAGTTCATCAACCCAAATTAAAATTTATTCGGATTCTCGGATTTTGATTGTAATTAGTACTGTATTTGCGCTTATTGTTTCGCTCATATTGGTCCCATTCTCAGGTTTTGCTACATTGACGTGGAATCCTGTTGATGAATGCGGCAGGCCAAACTAGTTGGACAAGGATCTCGAAATGCACCACAAGGCTATTACTTTTTGTAAAAAAATCGCTTTAAGGTAATGGCGGTGCTGGGGAATCCAGTGCTAGCGATAGAAATAATTTAGAGTATTTTGCTATTTTGTTTTGAAATTTCAAATTATATTCCAAATTCGATAACAGCTAACTAACACGGCTCTGAGACTTTTGGATATATTTTTTAATAATCAAGGACAAGAATTATTACTACATTCTTCTACTTGCTCAAACACTAAAATTTATTCAACATGTATATCTACATCAAATGTTTTCAAAAATGTTATTCATCGTCTTAGACAGCTGTAAACAGGTCCGATTTTTTGTTTCCGCCAAAAAATTTCTTCAAAGAGCCAAAGCCAAGCGCGGATTTCTTTTTGTCGTCTTGTGACTTTTCTGACCCCTTATATTTTGGTCTTCTCTCTCCAGCAGCCGGTGAATTCCACCATTCGCTTGTTTCTTCATATTTCTCTGCATCAGCTAGCGCACTAGTTCCTAGTATAATAGAGCTTACGTCTGGATCACCTACTATTAAATCTCCAGCTTCTATAAGATGATACTGGGAGAAGGGGAGGGGAAAAGAGCCCAAGTTCAATCTACTGATATTGTCTATAACATCAATTTTAATCATGCCTTGACTAGGATCCTCTTTACGAAAAGCCAAGTTTGTCAACTCCTTCACACAATCGTGGTTTACCAATTTACCGCCATTTTCAAAGTAAACCTTAATCGTTCCCTTTTTCATTAGTGACGTTACTTTGTCCAAGATTGTTTGCGCGTTTAGACGAATATTGAAACTATTATCTGCCTTTTTCCATTCCTGCAAAAATAACAATACAAATTCTGTAAAAGGTCTTGCTACTGGAAATGTCTCCTTACCTTCAATGTCCCGCTAACTTGTAAGGCACATAGGAGGAGAATTACTTTGGTTGCTGAATGCATTTGTAAACGTCAAAATTTTGAACCACTTTACAAAATCGGAGAGTACTACAAGATCTGCCTGTGTAGTAAATTTTCTAGCTCGTTATATAGTAATTGGAAGAGTGTGTACGAGATAAGTTATGTCGTTTAAGCACTTTAATTCAGTTGCAGGCTTCAATACGCTTTCCGCTTGTTAATCCACTTTTTAGCAATACCGCCGCTTGAGGAGTAATTATTAAATATAATTTATTTTAAAGTAAGTTGGTTGATTTTCTAAGTGCTTTGCTAGTTATTTACTAAGAATACGGAAGTTGGCTGAGTTGGTCTAGTGGGATAGAGCTTCTGTCTCTCGCCACTAGACAGCCTGAGAACGGGGGTTTGAATCCTCCGACCAACCACAAAAAGGTTTTGTTAATGTTTTTTCTTTTAAAAAATTGTTTGGCCTCGGACTGTGCGTGCCTCTGAATTTGTCTGACAGTGTTTAACCGCAATTAGAAGATACGTTCCCCAATAGCCTTGAGGTGATCCTAAAGACGTCCCTCATTTTCATGGAGTCACCTGCGGTAATCAGGCAAAAGCTGAGGCCGTACCGGTCTTCAGATTGGTGTCCACATTTAGTCATAAGCATGTTAGTAATAAATCCCGTTCAAATGTTTATAATATAACAGCTAAACCTCTTCTCAGAGCCCAAAATACTAATAAAAAACATCCAAATTTACGAACATGGGCCTCCCTTATGCTAATTATGATTATAATCTATGGCTACCTAACAAGTCTGCTTTTAGACGGAGGAAATTTGGATGTAAATTTCTTTACCTTAGCGTATGTTTACCTTATCATCCTTTCAACATATTCTTTTTCGATATTCTACATTGTACAACCCGAACAAAAAACAAGTTAAACAGTTACCTGGTGTGCTAGTGCTTTACATTGACACCGATTGGTGTATTATTGTAGATAAAAAAATGTCCGGGTCACCTTTCCGTTAATATCATTATGAGATTAATAATGACTTTTTTTTAATCAAATACGGGAAAGACTGATTGCTCATAATAAATTTTGGCACGAACTTATTTCCCTACTAGTAAAAGTAAAGGAGCGTTATTTGAAAATTGACATCCCCGCAAAGAGGCTGGTCAACATGTAAATCGGATTGTAGTGATATGGTAGGAATGGACTCATTAGGGACTCATTAGCATAGATGTTGTCATCAAGCAGGCACAGCTTGGCAATTTGCCGTGATATAGTTTCACAAAATGTTCGCTAACAAATGCAAACAGAACGGAAACCAAAACAAATTTTAACCCAACAAAAATTGCGCAATGTATACAGTTAAAACAGTTGCCTAGCAAATCATACTTCTGATAATACGACAAACAGTAACCTAAATTAGTAACTGAAATCACCGAACTCCACAAGATTGCATGAATTTACAGAGAAAAGTTATCCTACTTCAACGTAAACACGTCAAATTTATTCCAGTGAAGGAAGGTTCCCTATGGATTCCGTGCCTGAAGTGACCCAGGAAAACAAATCAAATCAATACTATAGTTAAATTTAGAAGTAATTTTATTTTTTCTATCTTCTTTTTAATATATTTGACACAGGAGGGGAAGAATAGTTGCGCGTGTAAAGCTTCACCTCGAAATTATTCCTCTACTAGTTCTAGAGCTCTCGCAGGGAGCTCAATTGACGCAACTAAATTTTTTCCCTAATTGACGTTTTTTTTTTGCTATCTCAATTAATTTGAATCCAGATCGAAGCAGAAAAAATCTCAAATCTGAAATAAGTCTCTGTTATACAGAAAAAAATACGTTGTACATATAGTCTGCATTGTGGCAAAACACAAACTGTACAACAACTAATGACTGTAATAGACAAGGCCCACTGACCAAATATGTCCAGCTAGCCAGCTTATTGGAAATTGTGGCAAGGTCATGGCCATAAGTGAGGACGCCACCAACATCCAGCACATCAATTCAGCGCAACTTCTCCCCCAGCATCACCCATTTTCTACCACCTCTCCACCATACTTCTCCAGAACATTTCCAAGAAGACGCGCTCCACACTACTCACTTGAGTTCCAGAAATTGTTCCAAAATCTCCCTTCCAGAAGAAGTCCTAGACCACGCTCAAGTCACCGTTTCTATTTATCTTTCTTTTGATCAATAGTTAACTTAAAGTTAGTTAGCTAAGCCCTATCTACAACTGCTCCTTCTTTTATTCTACACTACAATAAGTCTTGGTTTGGTATCATTCTCCTATTATACAATTTATAGTTATTTTTATTGTGTGAGTTATTCATTTTTGTACGACGAATAAAACGTCGTACAACATTTAACGTTTGGTTTCCGAGTAACGGTTGTAGTTTCATTTATCGTTGCACATTTGACGCATCGTTTTTCTCCTTATTTTAAGGCTGAAAGAGGCCTTAAAATAGAGGCCTTGAGGCTTGGGATCAACGGGTGCTACATAGAAAAGTGTCTCATGCAAACGTTGTCCCCTTCTAGGCATAGGAGAAACAACATTTGTGGGCCACTAACAACTAATCTAAACCTAACCTATTGTCATGGAATGATGTTTCTGACTCTCACCTTTGACCTAAACCTGACCTATTATCATAGAATGATGTTTCTTACTTTCACATTCAAAAGGGTCATTGGGGTAAAACAAAAATACAATGTTCTGTAGTTTTCAGGGAAGTCAAATATGTAATTAGAGTTTTTAATTTGGCGGTTTGACAAATTGAAGTTCTTTGGAAGCACGTGATGGCATTAACTTAGGCCATCTAGTCTTCCTTAGGAGATGTTCAATTACTTTTTTCGCCATTAACCGCGTAGACTCCGAGGAGGAAGGACGTCCCAATTTTTTCCTCTCGTCCATCATTGGCTGGCTCTGTCCAAAAAGTGGCCTGCCGCAAAAGTTGTGGGATGAGGCGAGACATTGGTCGGTCACTAACTCGGTATCTAGGAGGGGTTTTGATCCACATTGGTAAAACGGTTTACGCCTATCCTTTATACAAATAACCACAACCAGGCTAATTGATGATGGCATGAAAATTTGATATTGTCTGTTGTGTGTCTCAAAAACACTGCCTTGGCCGTTCCGTCAACCTGATGGTTGTCGGTAGTAGATTATTCAACCAATACTACGCGTAATCTTGCTATACTTAGCTACACTTTATTCAGAAATGAGAAAGTTTAAATCCTATTCAAGTTCACATCGAGACCAAAGTGTCGTTATCATTTTTCGAATCATTTCTATGTCCCATGATTGTGTAGGCAAATCACGAAAATACGATCATACAAAATTTCAGAGGCTAGGCAATTCCTTAAAAAGAAAATCAATATCAAACACTTTTACGGATGATCAGGGATTTGAATCCTACTTCTCAGGCAGCGTAGTTGAAAGAGGCAAACGCTCTAACCATTAGACTACTTGCATGAGCAATACGAGTGAGATAGTTCTTAAAAGTAGGTAAACTATTCTCCCAGGTCTATTTTTAGAGTTTGGAAGCTAGTTTTTTTCCAACATATTTATTCACATATTGTCATAACAAAATCACCAGGTTAAGCCAAACGACCCAGCCCAAGGAGAGGTATATAGGCTACCTATCGTGTAACTGTAAACTTTTTGAGTATGCAAGAGCGCTATTCTTATTGTCGTATTTTCCAGGCCGAGATGGTGACGCATAAAGTTACCTACAATTCATTCAGTTTTAGAACTGGACATCATTCTTGGTTTAGATATTCTAAATATTCACATATTGAAAGAGTTTAATATTTAATTAACATCCTCCTTTCCTATTACAGACGAGTTTGGGTAGTTAATGGTGAGCACGAATAAATGAATTTGAATGTACTGTATGCAATATATCTCTATATTTTATCTTCAAAAAAGTTTGAATAACTTGAAAAAAATGCTATGATACAGCATGTTCAGGGTTTCCTTCAAAAATGCAAGGAAAGAAAAGGTTATAAATCCAGCGTAGATATAAAAGCAGGATACGACGTTTCCCTGTAGACTAAGTTTCTGAAGTCGGTGTTTTTCATGAATTTTTTGCTCGTTCTTGAAATACAACTGAGTTATGCTATCGTCCTCTGTAGGATAGTGAATCCTTATCCATTTGTCCCATACGTTAAATATCCCCGAACTCAATATCCGCTGCATACTCATGTGTATCTCAGCATGATGCATGTTTCTATTCAATAGGAAACCAGTCAGGTGCGTCTGCATGGATTCTTTCCCTTTGACATAGTCTCTTTCACGGTAGACTTCATCATCTAGTTTCTTCATCTCGCTATCTGCATGAAACGAATTCACAACTTCGAGATGATCCAAAATCACCACTTTATCTATTGCTATCGAAATGTTTCGATAGGCGTTCATTTTTTCTGCACGGAGCTTGTCCTCAACCAGTGCAAACATAAGTTTCTTAGGGAACTTTGCTCCTGACCCACAAACTTTTTCTATGGTCGCCCAGGCAAACGTTTTTTTATAGTAAACAATTTTTTCAGTTATTTGCCTCAAGTACCCTTCTACCAACTTTGCATTTTGACTTCGTGTATAGTTGCATTCCCTGTTTCCAATTCCAGGGTTAAACTTTCCATCAGAGTTTTCTATTTGCGACTCAAATGCGCAAAATTCATTGGCACGAGGTCGAAAAATCGAAAAATCAGAAAGTACAAGTCCGCTGCAATTCGGGTTGTGCTCTTTGATACCAGTATTCAGTACGCTGAGGAAGAGTCTTAAGTTTGCAAAACTCGACTCTGTTGTGACTGCCACAAAACCACTTATGTCAGCAAATGTGTCATAGGTTCCGTATGTGGTTATTGGGGACGTGAGCTGCGTCACTACAAGGCCCTTGTACCCATTTATCAGCACTATCGATGCAAGAAGCCAGAAGGTCAACAGTATGCGATACTTGAAATTTGTCGATAGTAACTTGAGACTCGACGGAGTATCATGCCCCGCATCCAAAAACGTTGTGTACGAGAGCAAGTACAATTGAAAAAACAAGTTTGAAATATCGGATTTTTGTAGGGGGTTGTCCAGGATACTCAGGATACTGATACATCCCGGAATAACTAGTACAACAAAAAGGGCAAAAGTGCCCCAAGACGCACCGTCATAGCAGCGCGTGTATATATTGAAGTCGAGGGTTTGTTGTACACCGTTGGATGTCGTGTACGCCACTGAATGAGACCTTGTAGGAATGGCGTAGTCTATGTACAAATTTACTTTGTTCCAGACTTTGTAGAGCAGTGTTCTCTCCACAAATTGTACATACAGTATTTGTAGGTCTGCGAATAATGGGTCATACGCTATAAAGTGCATTGCTTTTTCAAATACCAGAAACCTTATTGCACTTTCAAGTTTAGTAACGACAATATCCTTCTTAAATGGATTTAGGTGGGTAAACTGGAAGTTGATATTATGTTTGTAATGTTTACCGACATTACCGACAAAGTTGGTTGAGGTGTCACTGTGATGTAAAAAATAATATGGTCTCCCTTGCCCCATCCGATTATGGAAATCAATCATTTTACCTGTTATGTTGGGAAAGGTAACATTTGCGTATTCAAAATGCCTAACAAATTCAAACCCGGTAAGACTGTCGATAAGTAAGCTGCACGAGGTGGAAATTTGGTAGGTGTTCCGGCTGGTAAATGTATAAGGGCCAATAAGGGGTTCTAGGTAGTAAATAATGTGTATTGAAAACTTGTGAGGTAGTACTCCTCGCCCATAGTATTTAAGTATAAATGAGTACTCAAAGGTGGTAATTACGTTGTAGTAGATTTTGTGTGAAGTTTTGTCCCAGAAATATTCTTCAAAGGGTGTTGGACTATTGTAGACTTCCAAGTACTCAAACGTGTTGAAATAAGAGTACTGATTGGCTTCCGGAAACAACACAAAAAAAGCGTAACAATAATACTTGTTTCTGGGACGTATATAGTGGGATTGCTTGTAGGCGACGTAAGTTTTTAACCTGTAAAGTCGAGTTCAAGCATCAACAATCTGATATATAAACGCTGTTTTTATAGCCGTACTTAGAGATGTAGGTGGTATGGAGCTAGGCGAGGAATAAGGGTAGAAGAGTTGTGTGCAGCCGTTATGCACAAAAAAGATGGGAACACGATATTACTTAAGGTCAATAATCTAAGCAACAATAATCTAAGCAATAATAATTTAAGCAACAATAACCCAAGCAGAACCAAAATCTAAGCAGAATAAAAATCTAAGCAATAAAAATCTAAGTAACTTATAATTTTGGTACCAAAAATTGCAATTTTGTTTAGGTTCAAAAATAGACGTTTTAAGTAAATTATGACGGACGAACAATGATAAGCTAAGAATTTTCCAAATTCGCTGAAACTGCAATTCTTGACGCAATTTTTGACAATTTTAGGATCACTTAATTTTAACGTTAACGCCAAATATTTGGAATCATGGAAGCGGAACGTTTGAAATAACTTTTAGTAATGTTTTTTTGACATACTAATAATTCAAAATGTTATTTAAAGCATACTTAATTTTGGAAACTTTGGTACCAAAATTATAAGTTGCCTACTATGCTGCTTTGATTTTATTGCCTCAATTTTTATTCTGCTTAAATTTTTGTTCTGCTCAGATTATTGTTGCTTAGACTATTATTGCTTGGATTATTATTGCTTAGATTATTGAGCTTGGATTATGGCATGGAACCAGAAAGATAGACTCATGTACGGCTATAAAAAAAAAATATTAAGGAGATTAAGTTACGTTTAAGATGTTCAATATATTGGTCAAAATATGTTTTTTTTTAAGTCTTGTCCTACAGAAAAGGTGTCGTTTGCAGAATTTTATACAATAAAAAAAAATTCATTGCGCAATGATGTTGTGATAACAATTTTGCGTACACAGTTTTTTTTTTTAAATTAGGAATTATAAAAACAAAATTTATTGAATTTTAAATTTTTAAGAATTTGAATGGTACCTTGTGGACCGGAACATATGTGCAACAGACCATTCTTTGCTTTTGTTGATTAAGCCGCCAATCAGAAATGTGGGCGTGGTCAGCGGCTGGGTCAAATTAAAATCGTCAACGTCAGGCACGAGTAACGTGACGTAGCACTCTGAAAACTCGGAAACGACGTCATCAATATTTTGGAGTCGCTCTGCAACATACTTCATTTGGAATTTGTGGAATTCGTGAATTCCCGGGTGTCGCCGGGAGGTCGTAACTTGCACAATGAGACAACTGATTAAAAACGGTACCATAGACTTCATTATGAATTTTTGAACAAAACGTAAACAAACGTAAACAACATTTGAAAGAAAAAAAAGTAAAAACTTTCCAACGTTCAACTCTTTTAAAAGTTTCAAAAGTTTAAAAGTGACTTTTCTGTTAACCTCCGACAATAAAACGGAATCTTCTGCAAACAATTAAACGTTAAACTACAACAAAATGAAACAATGTTTCTTGACTTCTATTACGTTGTTTTAAACAAACACTTTGCTTCACAATGTTACCCTCTTGTTTTTTTTTCTAATTATTAAACAAACAATAACATTGGAACATCTATTGTACTCCTGACTTTTGTTCTTTTAACACAATTTCACACAGCAATTACTAATAATTCAACAATTTGATGCGCATAAGTTGTGACAGATTTAGGTTTCTGAAACCAACTTAATTTTTTTTTAATTTGCTTTTAATTATTACAAAATTCTAATACTTTTTTTTTATAAAACAAAACTAGTGCCCTTCTAGCTACCTTTGAATTAGAAACTAAATTATTCCGCCTAGGCTTGAGATTTTTATGGTGCATTTTTTTATTCAAAACTAATATTATATATTAAAAAAAATTAAATATTAAAGCAACAGGCTAAATCATACATAAAATATTTAGCAATCCCGTCTCTCACCATTATGAATCTTGTCGTTCGAAATTTGTTTTTCTAAATAAAATTGTGCTATTCTAAAATTGTTGGTTGTACTTTTTCTAGCTTGCAAAAGAGTCTAGTTTTGGCCAGATCCACTTCTATGAACATTTTCTAAAGCTTGTTAATTTCCTTACCCAAACTTTGCATTTCTGTACTACACATGTATCTAACAAGTACAAAATTTACATTTTTGTATATATGCATCAGGAGGGGTCGCAGGTTCGCATCTTACCGTCGTTCTAATTTTTCTTTGTTTTTCAACATCCACATGGGTTTCTTTTTTTCAACCTATAATTTTTTGCCATTCTTATGTGTATCTATTTATCTTTCACGAAAAATCTATTAATTAAAAAGTTGTGAGACATATGGTGAATATTTTTATTTAATAGTAGATTAATACGTCAACTTTAAAACGTAAGATTACATATTAGAAATGAAAAAGTAAAAAAAAATAAAATTTAAATATTAGAACAATAAAAACTATTAAACCTATAACGCGCATTCAGCAGGAATTTGAAATGAACGATTCAAGCCAAGTTTAACTGTACAATGTGAATGTACGTACAATATTAAACAATGTTGTAATCGTACGAAAAGGCGTCAACTCTAAACTGCTACCATACACTCCTATTACTAGACGCTTTTATAAAAATTGAAAGAATCCATATTTAAAATGTTTAAAAAACAAAATGCTTGAATCGATCAATATACGCATCTGCGGAACAGATCCTTTGGTTCTTGTCGATTATGCCCCCAATCAGAGATATCGGCGTTGTCAGTGCCTGCCGCAAATGTGGCAGTATGCTATCGTATTCTGTAGGATAGTGTATCTTTATCCACTCTGCCCAAATGTTGTATATGCCCGAGCTCAGTATTTGTTGCATTCGTTTATGCAACTCGGCGTGATACATATATTTGTCGAATGAAAAACCCGTCACGCTAGTTTGAATAGTTTCCTTCCCTTGTACATACACGTCTTCTCCTATTGTTTCATTGTCAAATTTCCTTATTTCGCTGCTTGCATGAAAAGAATTTACTACTTCAAGCTCATCTAAAATTACCACTTTCTCAAGCGCTACCGAAATTTTTCGATAGGCTTTCATCTTATTTTCGCACAACATATCCAGTATTAGGGCAAACAACAGTTTCCGTGGAAACTTTGACCATGCCCCACACAAAATGTCTACAGTCACCCATGCAAAAGTTCGCTAATAGTAAACAATTTTATCTGCAACTTGTCCCAAGTACCCTTCTACCAACTTTGCGTTTTAAGTTCCATTGCATTCTAAGTTTCCTTTTGCATGGTTAAAACGTCTAACAGAATCTTCAATGAGCATCTCGAATGCGTATAATTTGTGAGGGTGAGGGCGTACAATTAAAAATCGGAGATTACAAATCTATTACAATTTGGATTGCTATCCTTGGCACCTGCATTAAGGGACTTTATTATTACCCTTACGTTTGCAAACACCGACTCAAACCGACACCGACCGACTGTAGCGTTGTTACCGCTACAAAGTAACCAATATCTGCCAATGTTTCGTAGGTTCCATAAGTTGGCATTGGAGACGTGAGTTGGGTCACCACGAGGCCCTTGTACGCGCTTATGAGTACTATCGAGGCAAGTAGCCAGGAACCAACAGTATCCGATACTTGAATTTGGTCGATAGTATCTTGAAACTCGACGGTGTCTCATGCCCGGCATCTAAAAACGTTGTGTACGAGAGCAAGTACAATTGAAAGAACAAGTTTGTGAGGGAAGTATTTTGAAGCGTGTTGTCGAGAATACTGAGGATACTTATACATCCCGGAATAATTAGTACAACAAAAAGGGCAAATGTGCCCCAAAACGCAGCGTCGTAGCAGCGCGTGTACATGTTGAAGTCGAGTGACTGTTGTACACCGTAGGATGTCGTGTACGTCACTTCATGAGCCCTTGTAGGGATGGCGTAAGAGACGTGTTCATCCTCTTTGTTCCAAACTTTGTAGAGAATTGTTCTAGAAATAAATTGTATGTAGGACTGTTGTATGTCGGCAATTATTGGCTCGTACGATATAAAATGTATTGCTTTTTCAAATGCCAGAAACGCCTTTGCGCTTTTAGTGTTGGTAACAAGTGTATCGCTTCTCAATTCGAACTCATAATTTCGAACGAACGAACGAGTTCGAATTGAGAAGTGAAGCGAGAAACATCTCTCTCTTGATCTTTTTGCTTTAGTCAATAGAAAATTAACACAATGGAACAAGCCATTTACTCGTTAAAATCCTTGTTAGCAATAGTCAAAAGTCCAGAATTTCTAAAGGAAAATTGCCACGGTTATTTTTTTGACATCAAACTTGAATTAGATTGTGCACTTCAAAATTTAAAAATTAAAAAGCAAAAATTCACTACAAACGAGCAATTATCCAATCGGTCGATAATTATTCATGGATTGGAATCGTCTAACCCAACAGCAGCAGTTTGCGGATTATTCAAAACAGTTTTGAACATCAATCCTCCAATTGACTTTGTCCAACCTGTTTCATACGGAACACTGAAAGTTGTGCTTAAATCGGTAAATTCGAAACCAATTATTTTTTCGCAGTGCTACAAGTTAAAAGGGAAAAAAATAGGAATTACTGACGATCTATCCTATATGGAACGACGAGAAAAACAGAGTTTAAACGAAACA